>BSAI01000125.1:11514299-11564556 GCA_036245035.1 Adrianichthys oophorus | reverse complement strand
TTTGTAATCGGGTGCTTTTTTGTGGCTTCAGAAGTTCTTTTTACATGAGCACACACCAAAAAGCCAGGGACTTCAAAATGAATGTTTTATGAATGAGCTCAGGGCTCGTGTGCATTTTTAAGACCCTGTGTGACATTTTGAGTGTAATCCCTGAACAGATGGGCTTTCCCAAAATATATCCAAACTTTTTCTTTCAGAGTTTGCCAATACACTTCCCTTTAATTATTTGATTTAGGCTGCTTTTGAAGTTGACTATATTCTGCGTTTGTGTTGGGTTTTGTTTCATGTGCCTTCCTGCAATTTGTTTGTACTGTTGACTTTATTTCTTTGCAGGTGATTCCAAAAGACTACAAAACCATGACTGCCTTGGCCAAGGCCATTTCCAAGAATGTGCTGTTCGCTCACTTGGACGACAATGAGAGAAGGTACAAAACGTGTTGTGGAAAATCTGTCAAATCTGGATGCCCCTATATGAACATACAATAGTTATTTTCTACATTTTTTAATGTGTAGATAATAATGTTGTTATGTTATGTTTTAAAAGCGATTAAAAATACAACAATTGTTTTTATTATTTTTTGTCTTATAGGTTTTTATTCCTCCTATTTAAACTAGTTTAATACTTGCCCTACTTAAATGCTCAGTGTTGAATGATTAATGTTCATATGGATCAAAGCCAGAAGCCACAACATGTAGGGCAAACAACAAAGTTTTCTTCTGTGCCACTAGCATGTTTTTTTTTTTCTTCTTTTTTTTACCTCTAGACTCTTTACATGTCCACAGACTTTTGAAGTAAACAAACTGAGGCTAAAATCTCTTGGATTTAGGGGCCCTTTTGATGCTAGTGTGTATAGATGTGTGCAGTGTTAGATGGAAAACACAAACAATATTTGACTGAAAGTGTTGTACTTTTGAATTTGATGCTCGTTGCCTCTAAAGTCTGCAGAGATGCTGAAACAGGAGATGAGAACGCAAAGAAAGGACAAAATTAGGGGGCATGTGATAGGTGTGTGGAAAGCTAATGCATCTGTCTTCTTATGTTGTATTTTGATGCTTGTTGTTATAGTAACCGGTGAATATAGTTGTATTAAATTTCAGATGTGGGCTGTGGTGCACAAAGAAATTAGCAACTCTCTGTCATTATTCTCAAAAAAAGAGGGAAGAAATGCCAAGTTCTCTGTGTCTCCTTTTATCTCACCATCTGCTCATATTTATTGTGCTTTCACATTCTTCCTATCTTCAGCCATCCTCTCATCATTCTTCCATCTGTCCCAGATCTCTAGTGACAGCCAAATCTGGCTTTGACAGGGGAGGGTGTATTGTGGGAAGACTTAGGTGGCTGCTGGATTTGTCTGCCAGCCGGAGTAGTGTTTCATTGGCGGAGAGAATCCATTATGCCCCCATGGAGAAGAAAACACCGGAGCTTTCCTGTTGGCAAGAGCGGCTGCAGCCCAAACCCAAAACACAGTTTTGCCTTTCTTTCGTCAGCTGACAATTTGAAATGCCTCTTTGGCACAAGCAGTCAGTCCTCTGATTGCATGTCACTAGGTTTAAAGATAATTACATTTGGGTGCAACTTGCGATGGATTCGGACAGTTTGAAAAATGTCATACTTTGGTGGCTGATGCTGCAGATTAAAGTTAGAAAAGAAAAATACTTGGAAGCAAACCATAAGCCATCAGATTTTGATTGAATCAATGCTTTTTGGCATGGCAGGCTGAGTAATGCAGTTGTCATCAGGTCTTGATGTTGTCCACAACCCAGTTTCCCCAACTGACTATCCTGTGTGCTGTTTTACTCACTATTTTTCTTGCTGTTTTGTTTTTTATACTAGCACACCTTTCAAAACGAAATGGATGAAGCATTAAATCTTGCACTTGTCAATGCAATGTTCACAGTGCAATTTCAATTTTAGAGTTGGACACAAATGGATGTCATTTTAGCTTTGTTTGGTCAAACTGCCTGGTTTTTGTAACATTGGTTAAATACAGACAAACCAGTAAATATCTTTAATACATTTTGCATTTCTTGTTTTATGAAGTTTCTATAAATAATACAGTTCATTGAAACGGGTAAAAGGGTTGTGATCAGACTAAGTTGCACTACTTAACTTCTTAACATCGAAGATGGCACTAGCGGCATCTAAATAACACGCCCTTTGACCGACCATAACTCTTCAACCATTTACACAAACAACATGAACCGGCTGATTCTGATGGCTCAGAGCTGCTTTTCTCCATGACAGAATTGGCTGATTTACATTGCTTTTGTAAGCACATCACTACTGTAATGTGTTGCATATCAGCGCAAGGCTGCTTGACTCGATCTTGGATTCATGTCTTAAATTTTTCCTTTAACTCTGTTTTATTCTTTATTGTTCTCCCTGCTTTTTCTTGTTGCGAAGCCTTCCGCTATTTTCATGATGACTGGACGGCTGGCTCGCTCACAATGTGTAGCGTTTTTTTGTTTAAGGCTTTAGGTCTCCAAATTCAGATACACCAATCTATGTTCAACATTTTTGCCAAAGTAGAAAAAAGAAATGCACAAAGCAAACTTAAAAAAGGATCAAGTTTGTTGGTGCATTTCCCCACCTGTTTTATCTCAGACGTCCTTGTTATTGCATACAATAAAAAGCAAGCTAAACCCTGCATTAGGCTGAAAAATATTTGTTCTTCATCTTGATGCCTTCTGTTGTTTGGATTGATATTCACTGTGTAAAGTACGTGAGGTTTTTTGCGTGTGCCAAAGCTGTCTTGGATTGACGCAGAGCAGCAGATGGACTCTGACTGCACAGCTCTCTCTCTACAGCTTGTCTTCATGCTCTTCTCTCATTCTGCAAACAGCTGACCCTTTGAGTTGTCAGATGTTCTTGCACATACGGTCTACGTGGGTGAAAATGTAGTGCTAGATCTTGACCCTTTATCAGAGGTTATTACAGTTTAGACAAACACCAGATCAAAACTTTAAGTTTTTTTTTGGACTCCTGAAGGGGAACAAAGTCAACAATACCTGTATTTGTACTTTGAAGGATTCTTGTGTGATTGAGCGATCAGTAGTTACACACAATTTGTTCCCCTAGTATTATGCCATCATTCCTTTGAGGACCAACTATTGTTTAAAACAATGAAGCCGTTTGTTTTCTGCGCGTTTCAGCTCTCGTTCGCTCCACTCATCTTTCCTATCCTCCCTTGTTTTCTCTCATCATTTTGTCCCACTCTGTCATTTATAATTTTTTCCAATTTTCTTAATTTACTCATCTACCTTTCTAGGGGTTCTGGGAGACCATGCAGGCCTTGTAAGTAGTTAAACTTAGTGTTTGGAAAAATACTTTTACTAACAATTAAAGATTAAAGAGAAAAGTTGGAGGAGTTAAAATAACAGTGGAAGATAAAAGGTTGAAGCTAACGCTTGTTCAGATACCAGAAACACAAATACTGGCAGCCCTACCAAAGCTAGAAGGGATTATCCTGTCTCAAAAAGCCTTCACACACAGACACACGTGTGCATACTGTATTTTAGGTAAAGTAACAAGTATACATGTCAGATTACATTCCCAGCTGGAGTCATACTGGGAAAACAGAGTCTCTGTGATTAACATGCTGCTCTGTGTGTCAAACTTTATGGCCTCATAGTTTTTGAGTTGCACCAGCCGCACTTGTGTGTTTGTGTTGGTTTTTTTTTTTCCTCTCCAGCTGCCTGGATGTTAAATTTGAGCACATTTTGGTTCTTTGGGGATTTCAACTAAATCTATTCACTGTTAAGAAAAAGTAAGTCAAAGAGTTTAATTTGACTTTTTAAAAGTGCATTCATTTGTCTTTAATTGTTTGAAAATCATTGTTTGTATTTATTTATTTTGCCGTACAATAATCAATTAATGCCGCCCCCCCCCCCCAAAAAAAAAAAAAAAAAAAAGAACAAACAAAAAAAAAACATTCTTGGGGCCCCCAGTTCTCCTTTGTATCCCAGCCTTTTGGCACATTCATATGACAGCAGTAACCCACAGCGGACAAATCTAACATTGTCTTCAAAGTGTCCCTCTTTGCTTCTGTTAGATTTAAAGTGACGAAGTATTCCTTGTTTATTTGTGAGACGTCCCCTGTGATTGAGTTACATGTATTTGTATAAAATGGAATGCTTCCATCATTTGTTTAAAGGAATATCGGGAAACGTTAAAACCATTAGAAGTTGCATCTAAATAAATTAATTGATCACAACATTTTACTTGGTACATCTTATACGACATTATGCAACTTTTAAACCAAAAAAGGGACAGAGAGAACATTTTCCCCTCGTTCTTTTTGTCTGAAATGTTTTAATTTGTAAAATGTTAACTCAAATATCCCAGAAATTTAATTTGTTTGCACACATCAACAGTAAGATAAGCAGAACTGTAAACACTTTAATGTCTGCCGTAATACTCCAAGAAAATAAAGATGCTGAAATACAGCAATAAAATGCACTTTAAATGGTTCAGGTGAAATTCAAAACTTATTGGCTGCTGGGTATTCGGACGCACAAAAATAAGTTCCGGTCACATAGCCCAAATGTTCTATATCACTGTTCAGGCTTTTTTAAAAGAAATGTTTTGCTTTATTTTCTGGCCAAAAACAAGCTAAAGATCGATTGACCATTTATTTATTTTGTAAGTAACTATGGTATAAGTGGGATAGTGCCCGACAAATTGTGCATTTTCAGAAATTGATGCACGCCGTGGAAGCCTGAATCATCCTACGCGAAGCGAAAGATGGTCTCTTCTGAAGTGTAATTAATCTACGTTAATAAAAAATTATTATTTTTTTTTTTTTACTAATCCTGTGCGTTAACGTTGACATCTCTACTAGAAACACAAATATTTCTCTTCGTAAAACCTGGACTGTTAAGTGTCAACAAATCAAAATGCAATATTTCATTTTACACTAGGTTTAGTTGCAGTTTCAGTCTTGAGTCATATTTAGTTTATGCATACACACACACGTGCTTTATATATTTTTATGTGCATTGTAATTTACTAAATTTACCTGCTCCCACTCATCATTGACTGTTGATATTGAAATATTTATAATAACTAATATTGACATTAATCGGTTTTCCTATCCAATTTTATGGTATAAAAGTCATATACATTTCCCTTCAGTAGCATTAGATTTGTTATAATAAACATTTTCTTGCTGTTTAATAAGGGTGTACTCGGACTGAAAAAATGTGTTGGTTCGGACTAAGTATGCTTAATTTGGTCTGGATTAAGTCCTGAACCTTGTATTTGGTCTGTATTCAGACTGCCTTCTACTGGAGATGTCTTTTTTGAACTAAAGTTTGTAAACAAAATCACGTGACTAAAGATCTCTTCAGTTATTGGCTAGGAATTGCGAGGGCGGGGCAAAGCAACTTGAGGTGGAAATTATGGAACTCCTAAGTTTTGCAATCCTTGTCTGGATAGTTAACTTATTCACACTTTGTATTTTGCTGATCAGTTCTGAACATCTGTCAACGTCAGGTAAAACACTTTTTACGGCTATTTTGGTACAGCAGAGGCATGCTGCAAGGCGATTACTAAGGAAACGGTGGCTAAGAAGATGCACAGATAAGTGTTTATGACATATAGATTGTTGGGAAAACAGTGTTAGAAGCAATGTGTATCATGTTAAAAGTTGTTTTGATGAGCCTGCATTCATCCGTCCACATTTTAATGAGTTGTTGCATTGTTTCTCCACGTTTGTCCGCTAATGACCGGCTACAGTGGCCATTTAGGCTGTTATGCTCTGAGAATGGTGCGTATTCAAACTGAGCTATTTCAGAGAGAACCGAAGTTCAGCCCAGTTGGAAACAAACCCAGACCACCTCAAAAGATTGGTCTGAAATTAGTTCCTCACTCTGGACCAGGGTCCGCTTGAGTGGATGCAGACTGAACATTTGTTTTGAATTATCAGGGGAAACGAACTGTTTTTACTTAAAGCTAACCAAATGTGTCCAGTCTGAATACATCCTTAAGAAAACCTAGCTAGATGTTTGTTAAAACAGAGGGATGCTGAGCAAAAAATTAAATGAGCAAACACTTACTTATATGCAGTAATCAGTCTCTTTGTGCCCGTATTAGCTGGTACCACAAAAGCCTCTCTTGGGGAACAGTGTAAACACGAGGAGCCCTTCTCTCTGTACATTCAGACACTGTCTGGCAGACGTGAATAAAAAAACCCTGTTTATCTGTTTTGTAGAGCTCTCCAGGGAAAGTTTTAGAAAACTGTAAAGCAGTTATGTTATCTAATAACAGAAGTTGTTAAGCCTGGAACTTAAACCTTATAGCCAAATGTAATAGATTACCTCTGTGAAGCACATTTTATGCATTTTCTTAGCTCCATAGTGCAGTTGTAAACTAAATGAAAAAGTCTCAATAAAAACCTTGTAGCAAAGGACACAATTAAAAAAATTGAAGTGTTTGTACTTACCTCATCCTTCTAGGTTTAATCCTCTAATTAACAAGCAGAGTAATGAGTTGATGAAATGACTGATTAGCTGACCCTTGACCCTCAAACCCCGACCTTTGTATCTACTGCAAAAGTCCCTGCTGATGGACAGAGAACATCTTCAGTGTACCCACACTCTGAGGTAAAATGCAAATTGAAGGAGTGCAGAAACATTAAACATTACAATAAATAAATCAGTCTGTGAGGGAAATCTAAACAAAACAAGTGTATGAAAAAGATTAATGTCATAAAGTGCTTTAAAGGAAGTTTATGTAAGTCCTATGCCAGGAGTCAAAGCAACAAAGAGAATTCAAGGGGAGATAGTATACTGTCTGGCCATATCAGATAAACACAGCTGTCGGGCCTGAATCTGATAGCTCAGTAACAGTAACTTGAAACTGCAGCGATGCCTTTTAGTGGGGCGAGAGTCTGAAAGTGAACCAAAGAAAGACTTATCTTAAGCAACCATTATTTGTTTGTGAAATGTGACAAAACTGGAGTTTGAAGTTCTGACATCACAACCGCTCTGTGACGATGAGTCTGCTGCAACCATGCAACAACCCCCTAGGGGGGGTTTTTGCCACACACGGCAGAGACGGGTAGGAAGCATCATCAGTATCAGTGCTTTCTCTGCTATGCACATAAAGGTGTGCACATGTACGATGCAAATCCAGATTTTAGAATTTACTTTTTAAAAAAAGTTAATTATAGTTTACTATTAACTTTTGTTTTCTTTGATAGTTCTTTGTTTACTGTTTCTTTTAATTTTTTGGATGCATGTTTGAGTATTGTCAGGGGAAAGAAGGGGTCTTTTACCTTTTGTTTGTATTTATTTGTCATTTTTAGGCTCTGTGGTCACGTCTGCTGTACCTTTGCCAGCTCCATGTTTCTTGAGAGCTTGAAGGTTATTTATTCAAAGTTCTTGTTTCTGTCCTTCCATCCTTCTGTTCTGACTCATTCACATCTATGTTCACCCTCACAAGTCCCTCCCCCACATTCATGTGCAGCCGTCTCTCTCTGTCCCCTGCATGGCTTTGTACTGCTGCCACAATGCCAGGGGCCAGGCGAAGAGGTCAGACACCACAGGAGACCTGCAGGGCTGGCTGAGCCTCGACCATCCCCACCACTATCTACTGCACAGCTAACAAACCACTTACAAATCCTATACATCACCCAGCTTATTAAGTCTTTGCTTCAGCTTGAACAACTTTCACTTAACGGTCATGCAAACCACATTATTATGCATTATAATCGTAACATCCAATCAGCCTGTATCTTATAGAATTTGTAAATAAATGTGCATGTCTTGTTAGCTCACAGATGTATGCAGAAACACTCATAAACCCAAATACAAGTATATTTATAGCTCGAAATATTTTCACACCATCATTCCCATCTAATGTACATGTCTACTCCTGCTTTTTCTGTTACCCGCCAATTCTCCCTCTCCATTATTTCATCACTTTCTCCCTTAAATGCTTACAAAGTAATGAGAAATGCAGTGGTGATGGTTTTTGGAATATTTTTAAATGGCTGTATTTTTTCCTAAATGTACCCCTGAGTCAGTGCAGGACAATTTTCCAGCAGGTATGATTCATCTTTCCTCATCCAGCTGCATAAAACAGCAAAGTGAGAAGGCTTTTGTGTTGCATCTGTTTATGTGTATCAAACCTTTATGTGGGTGCACACTCGATAACACATCATAAGCCCAAATAGAGAGAGATTTTAGATATACACTATATAGTGGAAAACGCATTATCTTAAGCAAAGTTACCATTTGAAATACCTGCAACTACATGAATTTGTTGTCCACACAGTTTCATATCAGTCGTGATCATGTACTGTGTCACGTTTTGTTGTGTGTAATCCTTTTCCTGCTGAATGTTTCTTCTTGCTTTGAGGACGTGATGTTCCTACAGCCCCTCGGCAGCCTTTTACTCCAGTCAGGCCTAAAGCACAAACCCGGCTTTGACCACCTCACTTCAGCAGAGGATGGTGAGAGGCTGATGGAATTGCCTGGGTTGCCCCATGGCCTCCTATTGTATACATCACGTCTGCTTTGTCCAATGCCTCTGTGATAGGTTCCAGCACACAAACACGGACAAAAGTCTTGTTATAGTGTGCTAATTCTCCCATGACATCCTCATTGGTTCGATCGTGTCACTCCCTTTGAGTTTCATTTAGATTAGAGGCACTCAACCCATTTCTATGCTTGATGATTTGCTGTATGAGGCCCGTTGCAGATTGTAGGTCTTCATCAAAAGGGCTACGGTTTTTAGGTAATGTTTTACTGCAGCAGTTATGGTTCAATTCTGTTAACGAACTGTCTGCCATGATTCCAGTAATCCCAACAGCTGATGGCTTAATCAATCACAGTTACTAAATCCAGATTTCTGTGAATGATTTTACCATTTCCGCTTTGTTACTTTTAAGTTGTCATGAATAAACTAAAGGTCTGTTAAAAGAAATTTCTTTTTATTTCTTTTTAAGTTTTCATACAGGAAATACGTTTTAATGTAATTTTTTAAAATATATGAACTTGGGCTGTCAGCGTTAATGCACGCGATAAATAAAAAAAAAATTATCGCATTGATATTTATTAATGCAGATTAATTACACGCCAGAACTGACCGTCTTCTGCTTTGCGTCTGACGGTTCAGGCTTCCACAGCGTGTGCTAATTTCTGAAAATGCACACCTTGTCGGGAACTATCCCACTGATAACATGGGCACCTATAAAAGAAACAAGTATTCAGTAGATTATTAGTACTTGTTATTTTTTTCGGTTAAGATTGCTTTCTCACAAAAAGCTGACTATTTAATTGGTGACGTGGCCCGTTGTCATGGTAACACGAGAATGTGTCGCTGGGCCGGCAGACCTTGACTGCAGTGGTAAAAGAATATATATAATTGTCACGATAGGTTAAATGAAAAATCTGTTCAGAGAGAAAGGAGAAAGTTCACCTCCATTCTCACCATTTTAAGTGCAGGAACACAATGTTTGTTTTTTTGTGGCTGTGTAGCAGCATCTTTGTTTTCTTGGAGTAATACTGCAGACATAAAAGTCTTTAGAGTTCTGCTAATCTTACTGTTAATGTGTTTTGTGCAGACAGAATACTTTTCTGGGACGTCTGAGTTAACACTTTACAAATTAAAACATTTCAGACCATAAAAATGAAGGAAAAATGTTCTCTCTGGCCTTTTTTTTGTTTAAAAACTGCATATTGTCATATGAGATGCAGGTAGTAAAACATTATGATTGATCATGATTAGTGACGATCCAAAAGTGTGATTAAGCTGATTATTGTTTTTATTCGATTAATAGCACTAAAATGAACACACTATTTAATTAAGCAAATTTACATATTTTTTTGTTAAATGAAAAAGCTTCATAACTAAACCAAATTGGTTTTAGATTTGAAATTTCACAAATACATCGATATTCAATCAAGTCACATTGAATTTAAATGTGAATTGTGAACTTGTGAATTACACTGGAAATGATTCACTGCTTATAGCCCTTATCAAAACATTTTTTAATAATATAAGAAATTGATTCAGCTTGCTGATTAATCCGTCTAGATAATGTCTTGATTCAGCGAGTTTTTGTTGTGAAGACAAGTTGCTTGTGCTCAGCTTTTAGGGCTCAAGGCTTTCCTTTGGATGCCTTGCTAAATTTTTAATGGGTGAGTTAAAATATTTAGCTTTTTTTTTTTACTGGTATTACAAAATATTTTGTCAGAGGTCATTCCCATTATGAATTTATAGTTTCATACAAAGCTGATGAAACAAAACATTTATAAAGGAAAATTAGAATAGTTCAGTTTCTATTGTTAAATAGTTTCATTGTGATACTGATTTCTTTCACAAAGTTACTCGACTCTGTCTGCAAACTGTGTGAACGAGGCTGTCTTTTCACATATGGGAGGGCTTCATGCCAGTCAGATGTCTGCATGCACCCATTGCACCATTACTTCACAAACTGTTTGATCAGGTTGAACACATGCGCAGCAGCGTTTTAGCAGCTCAAAGGAAGCAACTCCTTCATTTGGGTCTTGTCAGTCATTGCCAGTCAGTTGATCTTTTCCTGTTCTCCACCCCTGGGACGTGTTTCCTCAGTCGCTCTTTATCTGAGTTTTAGCTTGTATATATATATGTGTAAGCATGCATGTGTAATGTGCCTTGTTGTGTAAACAACTCTCAGGTTTTAAACCCCAACAATTTGTGTCCTGATCTGCTGCTCAAATACTTATCTTGTACTCGTTCTTGCTTGTCATCTGTGAGGGGGAAATTATTGGGGGAGTGGTGAAGGAGGGAGGGAAGGGGGAAAAACATGCCCATGGGATGTCAACTTTCCTTGTGATGTTTAGCAGCGGGCTGCACGGTGGCGCAGTGGTTAGCGCTCCTGCCTCACAGCAAGAAGGTTCCTGGTTCAAGTCCTGGCTGGGGGACCTTTCTGTGTGGAGTTTGCATGTTCTCCTCGTGCATGTGTGGGTTTTCTCCAAGGACTCCGGCTTCCTCCCACCGTCCAAAAACATGCTTCACAGGTTAATTGGTTACTCTAAATTGTCCCTAGGTGTGAATGTGAGTGTGCATGGGTGTGTGATTGAGGCCCCTGCGACAGACTGGCGACCAGTCCAGGGGTGTACCCTGCCTTCGCCCATGAGTAGCCGGGTTAGGCTCCGGCAAGGGAGCCTAACCCGAAAGGGATAAAGCGGATTGGAAAATGAATGAATGAATGAATGTTTAGCAGCGTGTGTGGGTGTATTTATTTGGAAAATAAAGATTCATGTGCAGAACTCGTGGTGTTTTTACTATGCTTGTTTTTTTTTTTTTATTATTCCTTTGTCTATTTAATTGAATTTATTTTTTCTAAGTCTACATTATGAGTGAGAAAGTCAGCATGTCCCCCTCCTGTGCTTCTAGTTTCCCTTCTTTGCAGTGACATGTCTGCTGTGGACTCATCAGAGAGGTAGATGCTTGATGCTGTCAGCACCCGATTCAACCCTGACCCTTTTACTATCTTAGCAGAGGAAGAGCTAGCTTTTCCCTGTCCTGGGGCACAAAGCAACAGTGAAAAGGGCATTAGGAAAGTGTGAAAATCCCTGAGTGCTAAAAATGTCACCAAGACTGACAGCAAAGGAGAGGGACTTCATAAAGTTTGAAAACAACATAGTCAGGGGGAATGAAAACACATATTTGGGAAGTTAAAGACCCACTCAGATGAAAATTGTGTTTTTGATGTTTTTTACATGTTCTTTTGACATTTTTCTGATACTGGAAGACTTGTATAAAGAAATTAAAGCTTGTCTGAGTATTTCTTTATTAAAATCGTTGCGAGTCAGGAGCAGACAAAAAATTACTTTTGAACAGTCCTGCCCACAATTTAAGGCAAATTTCTAAGGAACTATTGCTGCTCTGCAGAAACTATGTTCTAGAAAATGACACAGGTCTTTTGATTATTGCTTAAACTGGAATAATCTTAATTCAAAGACCACTGGCAACGCTTTAGCATAGTTTAAATTAATGATTGGAGTGGATTTTTAAACCTCTTATTATGCTGAGACAATGTCAGAAAGAAGGGAAGTCGAGAGGAAAGAAGGGGAGAGGCATCAGGGTTGGGTCTGTTTGTCATGTTTTTAGGCTGACATCATGAGTGCACCAGCAGTTGGTATGTGTATGACCATTAGATACAGCTGTAAAGCAGCCGTGTCATAGATGATGCAAACAACAGCGCTTTAGCCAAAAGTTTAGAGGCCAAATGGTCTTAAATGTGATTTTTACTTTACCAGATCAAATATGAACACTAGGCAAAGTGGAGCTTTGAAGGTTTCAGACAGTATGATGCATAGCTCATACTATTATGTGCTTATGAACAATTATGTATTGTTCAATTGTGCTGAATCCGATCATTTATATACAGCTTAAAAGATTTTGCTTTGACACAAGAGTAGTCATACTGACAAAGGTAGATGTGTATCCACTTCATAAAACTCCTTTCTTTGCACATCCCTCCCCATTTTTGTTTTATCTTTTGTTTTTTTTTTTCTCTTTGGCTTCCTAAAAGCCAGATCAAGTTTTTGAGGAATACTTTGAATAGTATATTCTAGTGTCAAGGTGTTTTTTTTGTTGTATATTTGTGGGTCAATTGCAAGTGTCCTGAAAAGGAAGTTGTTCCCAGTGTTTTCTTTATAGTTTTCTTGGCACGTCTTCTGTGACTTGGATTGGGTTTTCAAGGAGCTATTCCTGGCAAACGAGCAAAGACTGAGTTACTGTTCAGCTTCATATTTTATTTGAAGATTGCTGATTTGAACCTAAGGTTGTGAAACATACTTAAAGCAAGTGATGTCCTTTATTTCCTGTTTTCTTTGCAATCTCATTAACAGATGCACTGTGTAACTGTACTAGTTTTGTGTTCTGAAGTCAGAAATGAACAAATTTAGATAAATGACAGTTTATTTTAAACTCTCATCATCATCAGAGCTCTCCCTTTCTCTCGGGTGGTCTGGTCTTTTTGGTGCTTGTAAACAGGAGGTATCATTCCTAGGTTTTAAGATGGGTCACACAGATCACCAGACTGATTCAGCAGCCCTCAGGTGCTGTGGACCCACAGTCCACCTACAACTAGAAGCACATTTAGAGCTTAAAACTACAGGATGCATCTTTACACCCCTTTGAAATCAAACAAAGCAAGGTGTGTGCTTTTAAAAGTGTGCTGACTTGTCCTCAGTTTGTTTTAAAAACAGTCAAAATTTTACAAAGGTTAAGTAAGTGGGCCTGGGCGATATATCAATATAATCAATTAATTCAAATGTTTTGTTTTAGATGATTTATTTTTGAAAAATCAAGATTTTGTTTTCGCAGCACTCTGCTATTTTGGGCTTCTGTTGTTCGGAGTAAAGTCGGCCCATCTGTCTCGCAACGTGCAGACATTAAAACGGAAGCAAGCAAGGAGGAGCTTATTCCGCGAGACAGAGGAGAAAAAAAACACCCAAAAAAAGCTTTTTGGACAATATTTACAAGCGCACGCGACACGTAAAGAGCCCTTCACCCTCACTCCGGTAGCTCCTGTACACTTCTCTCTGTAGCCTTAAGCTTAGGCTGATGGAGTAGAAGGAAATGGCGGTTTTTAAGGGGATCCGAACAGAAATGGAGCATGAACCAGCTGGACTCACAGCAGCAATAGATAGTTTAAAAAATATATATATATTTATATAATACTTTTATTCTATTTCATTTTCTTAAAGTCATGAAAATAATTTTCATTGTCTAAACCTGACAATGGTTCAGACTAAAAGTGACATCTCCTCATAGATGTCACAGGGGCACTTTTTAGGTGTGTCAAAGAGAACTAATTTGATAGGAAATAAAACACTTCATAGACTGTGTGAAAGTGCCAAAAGCAGAGAGCAATACCTGATTAGACATCGGAGTCACAGATTTTAATTTTTAATTTTATTGCCCAGCTCTAGCTTTAAGTGAATTCTGTTAATTTACACGCACAGATTATTTATTTTGCCTGCAAGAAATCTTTGAATTAAAATGTACTTTTAATTCTATAAAGGGTTTTAAAGTTATTAGTTCCGCAAGTTTCAGATCAGGTTATATGCATTTTCCACAAAAAAAATGGTTGTTTAAGGTACTAGTAGTAAAATAGTAACTTTTATATTTTTTCATTGTGTTCTGCTGCTAAAAAACACAGTTTGTCTTAAGTCATAGTATTTTGTTTCTGCTTTCTGATGTCCCAGAGAGACAGTTGTTCTCTTGGTTGGTCAATGTAGTTTAGTGTGCCCCATTCTTTTAGTTCTATACTCATTAACACATTGCAAATAGCAGTTTTGATTTCCGTTAATGATACTTTTAGAAACCTTCACTGGTTGCTTGAATCGCACGTACCAAGAGCTTTTATTTCCTACATAATCAATGTTCTTTTCAGTGCTTTATAATTATTTCTGCCTTGCATTCTTCCCCTTTTTTCTGACTTTCACTCAGATAACTAGCTGTCAGTGTGATTGTATGCTGATACCTCTGCTTGCTCAAACACTTATGTAATTCTAAAACAAAAGCAGCTCAGTGGGGTAAGTTGGTTTTTCTCTGCTATAACTTTTGCTCGTCGTGCACAGCTTTAGGTAGCGGACATTTGACTTGCAGATTTTAGTCAGCCTCATAAAGCTGTAATTTGGGGCTAAACTGCTTTTTTTTTAATTCCACTCATGGCTGTGTATCTAATTTGTGTTTACATGACTGTGTTTGCACTAAATATTCAGACTAAGTGGAACAGCCAAAATAGAACATGTTGTTCACTATAATGTGCCACTTAAAGTTATTCAAAACAGTAGAGAAAACATGCTTTATAGGCTCACTCTAATTTTCTTAAAGTTCTGATTTGTTAAGGTTAACCTACTTTTCCATCCCATAATTTACCTATTCCTGAAACATGAATGTGCTGTAAAAAAAAAAAAAAAAAGCTATTTTTGCATAAATTAAACCTCCCTGTCTGTTATTTTTTTGCCACCACAGAGCACACAAATGTTGTGCAAACTGAGTGTATTTTTGTGTGTTTAGGCTGGCAGTGCAAACACTATTGTTCTGATTTACCAGAACCAGCACCCTGAATTACTACCAACATGGAAAATGAACCCTTTAGTTCTCCTCTTGCCAGGAAAACCAAAGATACACCACTGCCAAGCTTGGAGACTTGGGAAGTTCTGTTACGCAAGACGGTACCATTTGTAATTATTCCGCATACTATAAAACCTGTCCTACCCAGACAAGGAATGCATTATGGATGTACTCCTCTTGAAGATTTGGACTTAACTCAACACACTGAAGCCCATTAAGAAACACACTCGTGGCAGCATGCCGCCTTGTTAAAGAGGTTTTTGTGTTAATGGTGTAATGGCAGTGTAATGTCAAAGATAAGATGATTGCTTCCAAACCAATAAACAGCTGTGGGGGGAGAGGGATCCAGAAAAAGAGGGGAAGCAGAACTGTGTGGCAAAAAACAACCCATTTGATGTCTGATTTCTGAAATCCCCCAAAGCTAAGCACTTTAAGAGTCTTTAAAAACAATAATAAACAGTCACTCGTCTGCTCTGAACAAGAATTAGAAAAAAAATTAACTAGCAAATGAACTTTTTATGAAAAATATAAGTAAAATGCTCCTAAATCTGTGTTGTTTTTTTTAATGTGATATAGTTGATGAGTGCATTCTCTAGACCTGTCTTCACATATCTCAACCATGACAGAAGCTTTGTCCTCCAGCCTAGGGTGAAGATGAACTTCCTACTCGCCTCTCATTCTCTGCTGGGTCTCTTTGCATCCGTGTCTTATTATCTGTCTCTGTCAGAACAACACATCCATTGTTAGTGGGGTTAATGTGCCTTTTCATACGGTCAAGGGGTGGGGGGTGGGGGCTACAGGTAGCGGAAAGACCTAGAATAATCACTTCATCTGAGACGCACTAAGTAGATATGAGCTAAACCAAGAGATGGGTGAAAAAGATGGGCAGTAAAAAGTTAGAGGGAGTAATCGCGGAGAGAGGAAAGATGATCAAGAACAGACATGAATAAAGTTTCGGAGGGGGCGGGGTGGAAAAGGTAATAAGATGGGAAAGGACAAGAGGAAGTAATTAGCCTCATAAATGCATCGGGGTTGTGCTCACCGATGCGTTCAGAGTTAATAGAGAGGAGGAGCAAAGAAAGGAAAAGGAGATCACCTGTGTTTGTCTTTGATCCTTGACTTTCCGTGTTTGTAGCAGTCTCTTAAGCATGTGTTCTCATTTTGTGATGCCTTAAATACTTGTAAAGTGCATCAAGTAGGGCCCTTTACTCTAGAACTTTTTGTCAAAACCATAAAAGGCGACAAAGTAAAAGGCACATTTCCTGCTCTCAGTTCGGTTTGCACTCTTGACCTTTCTGCTTCACTCAGGTAATTGTTTTGATAAACCACACAATCTAGCTCTATGTGACCAAAACCCAAATGGTCAAAAGCTCCTTGAATAAATAGACTCCATGCCAAGTGCAGGCGGTCACAGATGTTAGGAGAGTTGAGGGTACTCCTGCAGATGTTGCTTTGACTAATCACTATCAAAGCGTCCGGGCTTGCGTGTTATGCAGCCATGCCAGTATGAATGGTTTGATCAAAAAGGCCTGTGCATGAATATGTTCTAGTCGGAAGGTGTCTGCACTCTATAAGCTGTGCGACTCTTTAGATGCACAGCTGCATCTGTGGATCGCATGCCCTTCAAAAGAAATGCAGTATGGTGTTGTAGTTCTTTAATTTTATGCTTTTACACTTCAAAGAGTTTTTTTTTGTTTATGTGTGTGTGGGTAATCATATGTGAGTCAATGGCCAGCTGTAATCCACAGCACTTACCTACCTGTGGGTCTTTTCGGCGGAAATCCACCTTCTTAAGTCTGCTTTCCATTCATTGTCACATAAACAAAAGCCAGCAGGGTCAGTTCACTTCCAAACCACAAAATAACATCCTTAGATCTACTTACAGCATCTGTTTACCTACATTTTTTCCTTTTTCCTCTGAGAGGTTGTAATGCAGCTCTGTGTGACTAAAGAGTGTGCAAGTTGGAGTTCTTCTCTTTCTTTTTGGCATTGCATAGTCTCATGCACTGTCAGCAGAAGTCATGAATTCTACACCCTCTCATAATTTTGTACTAACCTGTGTGTTTTTACAGGCATTATGTACTCAAACCTTCTTGCTCAAAAACACACATTCAGTGGCACATAGATGCACAAACAGAACTCTATGCAGGTTTAGGCTTGCTTCACATTCACTCACGTCTTGTGTTTCTGACCCTCATTTATTGTTTTTTTTTTTTTTTTTTTTTTTTTTCTATGTTGCTCTATAAGGCGGGCGGTATGCAGCTGATTAGATGGCTAAATACACCCCGAAGGTTTGAGGCAGACGAGAGAAGGAGAGTACGGATATTTCACTTGTCTCAACACATTCGAGAGTGGAGCTGTAATCTTCTCAGCATACATGCATTTAACAGGACGATTAGCAAACGTCCAACAAGTGCTTTTCCTCTGAAAAAAAGTGCTTAAATGGATTTTGCTTGTTTTTTCTGTGCCTTCAAAAGAAGATGCGTCTAGAGATACAATCTTTAATGGTAAAATAAAACAGAAAAAGTCTTTTGAAGCATTGTTGCTGAACCACTCTGATGGGAAGATGCAGACAGTGTGGCTGAAGCCTCTTCCTGCCAATGATAGAATTCTCATATGTCTGGAGCATTTAGCCCCAAAAATCTGAAAAGGTCAAAAACGCACAGAAAAAGCCAAGTTAACAATGATGATGATGAATGAAACTTTTGTGGTGTACTTGACATGCACGCATTGTTTTGATAGTTTTACCAGCAGATGGTGGGTGTTTAGTTGGATGTTGATCAGTTCTGAACTCAAGCTAGAGCCCTCACGTCTGTTGTTTTGGTCTGTAGAGTTTCGCATCTTTTTCTGTATTGCTACTATCTTCATTTATATGTGCTCCATGAGGATCAAATGTCATTAAAATTTGTTTTTCTCTCACAGTGACATCTTTGATGCCATGTTTCCAGTCACCCACATTGCAGGGGAAACGGTTATCCAGCAAGGTACGTTCACAATTTTCTGTTGTTTTATGAACTGAGGTGTTGAAGAATTTGTTTTCCTGATTTGCGATCAAATCAGTGACCTTGTCCTTGCATCAACTTGAACCCCTAACCCACTCTAATGGCAAGGAAACACTTAGAAAGACATTCTGGCCAATTATCCAGAACAAGTTTATCTCAAAGAATACATCTGTTGGGCTACCACTGCCAGCTTTAATGTTTATTTAGTTCCTACTACACCCTTTGCTTTCTTTGCTAAACTCATAGGTTCCTGCAGCATTAGTTAGCTGTTACGTCTCCCTTTTCTGCCTATCAGTCAGCAAAACTTTTACTCACGCCTTCCTTTGTCTTTGAAGAAACACAGACTAACAGACTGAGATGCATTTCTGCAGCTCTCCCACTCATAGTCCTATCAAACACAGGCATGTTTCATCACATATTTAACACTTTGAACACACAGTTTTGCAGAACAGTTTCAGCTTTTACAAAATGTGTAAAAAAAATCATAGTTGATGCTTGTGGATTAGGCCACACAAACACTGTGAGTGGACAGCCATCATTCAGCCACTCCCTCCTAGGCCTTAAACAGCATACAGGAATATATCAGTCCTAATTTGGTGATAATAAGTCTAGCTAGCTTTACAAGACCCCCTTTCCAAGACAGTCCATTGTTATATACACTAAGGAGAGCGGTATATACAGCACTGATGTCATGGCCAATGTCTGGACTGCTTTACAACTTAAAGAATTTAACCCTGTAACCAACTTTGCTGACTTTATTTAAACAGAACAAGGAGTTATCACTCCAAGGCTTTTGTTGCATTCAATGGGGGGGGGATGATTGTATCATAAAATACTAAACGGAAATTTTTAAACATTTTGATTGTGCTCTGCTGCTTATTGTTATTAATAATCAGTTGATTTTACCAAGTAGTTTTATAACCTTGAATTTATCTAAAACATGAAAACATTCTGATAAGCAATATTTAGATCTACTAATAAAAAATATTCAAACATGAAATTAGCTTTGGATTGGTTAAATGACACAATTAGTGCTGTAGCATTGTGAATTTAAAAAAAGCCTGACAGAACATAAGCCTTATTTAAGTAAAGCTATAGAACTTGGGCAGAATGTACTACCATAAGTCTGTTGAAACGAGACCACACGGTGTATGAGTGTATGCAGGTTCTGGTCAAATATTTGCCTTCACTCTCAAGCAAAAGGTGCAAAACAACAGCCTGGGCACCAAAGTGATAAAAGACAGGAAGAGTCGAAGACATGCATAGTGAGAGGGAACTAAAGGAGCGATAGATGAGATGAAAGGCAGAGAAGAAAAATTAGCAGAGGCCAGGTTGCAGCAGGTTGTGAGTATGTTTGTGAATGGGTCTCAGGGGTCTTTAGTGGGACAGACCTTCAGACAGACGAGGAGCGTTTTGTGTGACAAATAGAGCTGTATGATTAACGAGCCATCCACTCCACTCAGTATTAATTAGGCGTGTGAACTCTTGTGAACTTTACTCACAGGGTGCGCGCAAGCTTTCAACTTTTCAGGTGAACTCGAATGCAGGAGATGCACACATCCTAACTCTGTGCATACAAGATGTATAGACATGCATACTTGTCATTTTGACTGATGCTTTACTACTTACCTGAGCCTCTGAATGAAGCTACTTTTTCATCTTATCGTAAGAGTTAGCTGCAGGTGAATTTCCATATTCATGCAGCTGTACATTTTTTTATGTCTTCCAATCTCTTTAAAAAATAGATCAGTTGAAGAAACTGCTTTTATTTTTTCAATGTATTTCTTAGCATTATGATTTAAAAGAATCAATAGAAATTGAGGCCCTGTAGGTGTGCAATATTAGACCAGGTAACTAACTGAGGGTTTTCAAAAACATTAAAGTTAACACTTTTACTATGAATACACAGAAATGGAGAAAATAAAATAAAATTGTTTTATTTAGAACAAATCAATAGGTTTTTGGAGTTCTGCATCTTGGTAAGATGAAATGCAATGTGAGTTCAGCTACACATGTTTCAGCATTTCCACTAAAAAACTACAGAGTAATAAACACTGTTTATTTTTTGTGGGAACCATATTTTAAAAATTATTCCCATTACCAGTTTAAGAGACATTCTGGGTAAAGCCAGAACTTTTTGTACATTTTAGACGGTATATAATACATTTAATCATTTCCTTAAATCATAAAATGTATTTTCTTCTGTTTAAGTAAAGTAGAATCTGAAACTAGAAACAGTTAAAACTGTCTTTTGGTAGCCCACTCTGGCATATTTAAAGCCCATTGTCTTTGTTGCATGTAATTTTATTAAAATAACTCAGGCAAAATATAATTTTATAGTAAATTACTTAATTTTATTTTTAACTTAAGTGCCTTTTCTTTGTTTTCTGCTTTCAAATCCCTTGTGTTTTTCCTCTTTTCTCCCCTTTAGGTGACGAGGGAGATAACTTCTATGTGATTGACCAAGGTGAAGTGGATGTAAGTGACTGGCTCACATGATCCCATACACAAATGCTTTAGTCACTTTTAATAATAAATCACAGATTAAAAGAATCAAAGATAAATATACTGGAAAAAATGCTTAGATCAATTTATTTTGCAATTTTCTTAAGTCCTCTAGAGACCAGTTAAACACGCCGCATAAACACAAAATTTCTTAGTTTGCAGTCAATTGAACATAATGTCAAAAATAAAGCTTAGAAATCAAGAATGAAGCCAATAACTTAATGATAACTTTCGAAATATAACCATCCAACTGTATTCTTTTAAAAATATCCTAATTTACAGTTTGTCTAACCGTCATTCATTTGTGCCAAAGGCGTTTTTTAAGGCAATCCTTTCGTCTGGTAAATCTTAGTCTTCCTAGGTCATTCTGAGTCAACATTTAATTTCCAGAAAAATGGGCAGGTTGTGGAAATGCCCCCATGCTTTTTTTTTATTTAGGGTCTGGTTCCACTTTGATGACAATCTGAACATGCTGTTTTAGAACTGAATGCTCCTTCAAGGCTTTCAAACTGAGAAGATCTTTTGTCTTAGCAGGCCTGACAGGGCAAAGGAGTTAAGTGGAAAGTTAAAACAGGAAGTGAGCTTATCATTTTACAGCAGTATGCACAGAGACAGAGGATAAGATGGCATGAGTAGGTTTGCAGAAGAAACAGAAATAGTGAGATGAGAATTGATGAAAAGACAAATAAAATCTTGTTGCTCTGATTTATTCAATTTACCTTTTTTTATGTGTTTTCAGATATGATTAGAAGAGTCATGGCAGCCAGTTCCTGATTCTTACAAAAAAGTTTCTTATTAAACCTGTTTCATTGTTAAAAATTTTTGCAAAAAGAAATAAAAAAAAAACAAGAAAAATTAAAAACTTGTCAAAAATGTCTTTATAGGGAAATTATAACATTAAACAGCAATTATTGGAAAGTCCAGTAAAACTTTACAGCTTTCTGTCTATATAGAAAATCATTATTATTCTGCAAAAAAAAAAAAAAAATACCTTGACAATAACAACAGAGAAATAAAGCCATTTTAGTAATGGCTCAAATTATCTCGTTGAAAACAAAGAGAGCTGTTGATAATTAGTATTTTAGTTTATTTTTTGTTGCAGAATTTTGAACATTTTAAATTTGGTAAACACTTAAACTGTGTTTCGCAGCTGAGGATAGAAACATTGATTATTGTGGAAAGTAGCAAACTGTTAGGACTGTATTTGTAATGGAAGGTAATCTCTTTTTTCTTCCCTTCAGTGACTTTATTTTTCCTCCTTTTTAATAAGCATGACCTCTGGATTTTATTTCACAACAGTCAAACGCTTTGCAGAATGCATTTTGAAATGTAGTTTTGTTGTTTTAGCTATTCTTTAAAGTCTTTTTTTATCGTAAAATGTTTAGATATTCTCAGTCTCATTTAGGACCTTGTTGCTCTGAGTTAGTCCTTAGAATTTTTATTAATTTTCTATCAGTTTTCCAATTTTATGTGCTTTATCTTTGTTTTTAAACTTATCACCTTTCTCACTTAACTTTCTGCAGATCGTTTTACTCACAGATGCTCCTTTTGCCCTCTTTCCTAATTTCTCTTTGAAAATTTTAAATCAAAAGTTGTTTTTTTGCTCATTGATGCCAGCAGTGAATCTGCATCTGCTTTTCCTTTTCACCATGTACTCCAGTTACTGGAAGACTCAAATTCAGAGACATCACGCTCCTCCGTGGAGCTCCACACTCTTCCAACTCTCCAGACAATGGCTGCTTTGCAGCCACAGCCCTGGCACCAAAGTACTTCAAGATCACTACCGAGGTTATTAGAGTGTGGAGATGTCTCTCATTAGACAGGGGTGTAAATCTGCCAGCAACCCATAAATTGCCTGAAAGCTGCCACTAACGTAAGCAATCCTCTGTGCTTCCACACAAGACTGTCAGCTAGCAGAGTTTGGCCTGTGGGTTCACCACAAAAGATATTAAAGCTTTCATTTTTGAAATGCAGGATTATCTGATTTGAAAAAAAAAAAAAAGCTGTTTGTAAGTTGAGTCATCTATATTTGGCATTTTATGAGCCAAAAGTCATGAGATAATTCAATTAAATTCTTTTATCCTAACAAGTGCTTAGTTTGTTGGAGTAAGTTTATTGCTTTATTATTTAGGGTTGCCAGGGTATTTTGAATTTACAGACGCTCTATCACAAACTTTTAATAGCCACATGCATGCCCAGAGAGAGAAACTGAGTAACTACAAGCACAAATGCTCTGCATACTCATCCAGCTCCAGCTCTTTTGATTTGCTGCTGGTTAATTACTGCCAGCCGCGTAATATGTTGTTCCTGAAAATGAAGTGACAGTTTCAAGAGATCACGTGACGTTTGCGGTTTGACTTTTTCGTCAGCCTGAGCGCCCCACTTGCCACTGTTTTTACCATTATTTGCTCATTTGAAACTGTTCTTGTCATCCTTAAGAATAACTGAATTGTTTATGAAGGCGTCTGGTTTCCACAGACGTTTGAGAATACAATCTTGTCGAGTATATTCTAACTTTGCTGCTACATTTAAATAACCACACCTGAATCTATTTCAGTCAGCACTAAAATATAAGATCCCTGTGATCTGTCCTGCCTCTTAATCATAGCAGTTGTGGCAGTTCTCATGAGCAAGCAGAGAGGTTAACCCCGCTTACCTTCTTCTCTGTCTTTTTGTGTTATTAGGTCAACAAAAAAGTGGGTAGTGTGTTGACAGGTAAAACTGACAGCATCAGAGGCAACCTCCATGGGCCTCTGTGATGCTGTGCTGTCTGAAAGGTTTTGATGGCCGACCCAAAGAGCAAAATGTATTTGTGAATGTTGGACTGGTCAGCTGTACAGTTGATGTTTCACTGATAAATCAGATCACAACCATACAAAAATGGTGTGTAATACTCTTTGGAGCCACAAACTTAATGAGTTAAAGATTTGCTGTCAAAAAAGTGGCATGATAAGGGCACTTAGGATAACTAAAGTGACTAAAAATATTTTTCTTTTGTTGTCATTAAAGTTTGATCTACCACAGACAGCATTTCTCTATTACTCTTTCTATAGGTGTATGTGAATGGTGAGTTGGTGACCAACATTGGAGAAGGAGGTAGTTTTGGAGAACTAGCCCTGATCTATGGAACTCCAAGAGCTGCAACTGTCAAGGCCAAGACTGATCTGAAGCTGTGGGGCATTGACCGGGACAGCTACCGGCGCATCCTCATGGTAAGAAGTTCCCTACAAAATAGTTGCAAACTATGAAAACTTTTTTTATTTTTTTTATTTAAAAAAGTAAGGCAGATATTTCAGAATTTAATTATCTATTTAATAGATATTTTAAAAACATTTGAAATACACAAGACTTCAATGATTCAACGGTATCATTTGGAAAACCTGCCCATAATAAATAGTTGGCTGATGTTATTTGCATGCATTAAGTGCGACCAAACACAAAAAAAGATGGAAATTCCTCTTGGCCACAAATGAGGCACCTTGCTGCATCGCCCACATGTATTTTAAGTGCGTTGAAGGCTAAATGAAAAAACGACTTTTTCACAGTCCTTAACTTGAAATATTTTCCACCATTTAAGCACTTTAAACTCCCTCCAACATTCAAAACAGCTGGATTATTTCCATATATATATATATTTTTTTTAAATGCAACACTCCTTTACAAACACATAATGTGATCTACACCTTACATCTGCCCTCAAATGAAAATGGGAAAACAGAAGAGTTGAGGAGTAGTAAGTGAGGGCTTTAAAGGAGAGAAAGGGTCAGTTTTAATGGCTGCATGCACACTTCCTCCTCCAGGAGCTTATCTTGCAGGAATTTCTAAATGTTTGAAGAGGAAACACAAGGTGTTCTGCTTGGCTGGCATACTCAGTCATGTTCCAGACAAAAACAGTAATATTGGGCTGGAATGACTAATAATTGTACTTGTGAGGGTATAAGTGTGTGACTCCTTGTAAATACTTCCTCAAATGTTTTTAATACCTTTTTCCAAATAGATCAGATGAAAACTTCACTTAATCGTTCCGCTTCCTGTAGTCTTTGCTTGTCGCAGCTGTGAAAATCTCAGTTTGATTTCAAACAGATCTCACAAGGGTGAAAGAAGATTTGGTTTTTGGACTTTTCTGTCCAATTTAAAGTAGCCACCAGCCTGCTTAGCACTCGTGTCACCTCTTAAGCACATACTTAAAGTGACGGCACAATCTGCCCGGGTAACCTTTCTTTGAGAGGATTCTCAAACTCTACAGCTCTCATTCTCTCGTTTCTTCCAGCAGCTGCAGAAGGGGGGATATAACAGAATTCAGTTATGTGAACCTGTAGTTAATTATTGGTGTCAATGATTTGTAAAACCCTTTTTTTTTTTCTAAAGTGTGGTATTCTGGCAGGGTTGTCAGCCAGTGCAATGAAAATGCTGTCTTTGTTTAAATATATGTGTTTGTTTCACTGAGAAAATTACACCCAGAGTTTCTCTGTGTTGAGTTAGTTAGGAGCTCAGAAGGTGTGTTTTTATTCTTTTCAGTCCTGTTGCCACGTTTTGCATCACTGCTAACTCTATATTGCAAGATTAAGTATAATTTTCCGTTCAGTTTCTGATTATTCAGCATTTTGAAATGCAATCTTGGGAAATTACAGAGGCCTACATTTTTAAGTATTTAATCTTGAGAGATGATTTTCGGTTGTTGAGTACAGAAAGATATTTGAAGAAGTCTCTGTTTTTTATATGATTACTAGGTTCCCAAGGCACACTGATTAATCAAATTTTGGGTTTAATTTAGTTCCTATTACACAACACAAGATTGAATAATGAAATTAGAGCTAGTTTCTTTTTGCCACCCTTGAACCAGGAGTGTCCGCTAGGTCTGCAGTCTGCTTGAAGAGCCTCAGATCCAACCTGATATCCGCAAACTTCTTTACAAATGTTTCACTGCGGCTTAGTAGAAAACAAGAGACCTTTCAAAAGATCTGCCACACTTTTTCCAAACCCATGACAGAGTTTTTGGTGAAAAAAAAGTTTCTGTTTCAACCAATAAAGATTTTAAATGTAAAAACAATAGCATCTGACATTTTGTTCCTATTTTACAGCATAAATGATTGCAAAAAACTCTCCACCTGTCATTTACATGCTAACTTGGGCCAATAAAGATCTAAAGATTAAAATGTTGCCTTGAACTGTTCACACCTACCCTTCCCACTACTCCTCTTGTCCAGGAGAACACCAAACAATATAACACCATTCCTTATGATAAACACGCTCTCCCTTTTGTGTTGCCGTCAGTCATGCAACACACACCTTGTTGTGTCAGTGGTATTTTAACTTTGACAGTTACAGGCAAAGCATTAACCAAATGACAGACCACTGTCAACATACAGAACACGTAACAAAAGGAAACAAGGATACATTATGCCAAATAATTAAGAGCGTCAAAGGCGGTGGAGCGGGTGGTGGTTCGCTTTGGACAGAGATGAAAGGCATGAGAGACGAAGGCGTAAGGTATAGTTGGTTTAGTCTGGCTTCGCTCCACACCTCAAGCCCTTTGATGATTCTATCTCAAAGACAGCAAACAGACAGAGGCTGGTTCATCTTTAACCACAGAAGGAGCAGCGTTAGGGCCAAGACGAGCAGGAGAGTTTGAACCGGCGCACATGAGCAAAAGCCCTCCCACGTAGATGGATTAAGACATGCAGATAAAGATGAATCCAAAGAGAAAAAATATGTTCCCCAACCACATAAATGATGACTGTGATGTTTTTGATTAAAAAAAAAAAAAAAAATGTTGCAATGCATCACTTGCATTCTTTTTGTCCCAGTCAACCCCCTCCCCCTGTGTTACTCTGCCACATAGAGCCCATCCTGCTGCAGTCGCATCAATCACACCTTCTGTGTGATATATTGTTATGTACGCACAGTAAGCCTTTAAGCTGCGTAAGCTTTGTGGAAGGTCTTTAGGAGGTGGAGGGCATGTGTGTCTGAATTTGAAGGTACATGTGAGACTGTGTTCGAGTGTTGCTGTTTGTTCACGTAATGAGCAGGTTTGGTTCATGCAGAGACAGCAGCCAAGCATAAGTAGCAGAACTAAAAACAGACTGCATGCGCTGGCTGCATCCAGACGCACACTCGAATCATTTATCCAGGATAGAAGTAGCATAGACTAGAATTCTTTTAATCAACTTGTTTACAATTCTGGGTTTAACGTTGACTCACTTGAGAAGATTTTCTCCCCTTTTAAGATAAAATGTGAAATTATATGAAATTAGAGGCAGCAGTTGAACGTAGGGACTTCACTTAAGACACCCCAAGCCTCCATATATCACTTCCATATGCAAAGACAGACAAAGGGCGGGCAGGATCTTCTCTCCTTTCTGAATTCTTTTTTCTTCTTCTCTTAATGTTCCCGGTTTGTGAGGGGTTCTGTGCAGTGAAGATGAAATGCAGTCATGGAAGGGGTCCTCTGGGCCTAGACTTGTCAGGAAGCACCTGATTTTCATGGCAAGAGGCAGAAAGGGGAAAGTCCCCTGCCTGGTGGGTGGGGTGGGCCACACACACAGACACACACATGCAATGCACATTACTGCATCTCTGCTGCACACCTTCACAAGCATGACCCCGTGAACTGCGATTTGTTAATCACTGATTATCTTGTACTTTAGCTGTATTGTATATTTTTGGGACCTCACAGTAGTAGTAGTACGTCAAACATGATATTCACCTTAAAGACCCACTCAATGACAATTGTGTTTTTGGTGTCTTAAACATGTTCCTAAAGAAAATTAAGCTTAAAATAACATTTTTGAGTATTTCTTTATTCAAATAATTGTGAATCAAGAGCAGATGAAAAAAATGCAGTTTGAAAATAAGCTGGACAGACCACATGCTCACTACTCCATTTCATTCTGATGCTTCCACTTGTAGATGACTAGATCCATGTACATCTTTGTTTTCCTCATCTGAGCTGACATCTGGCTCAAAACTGACTGGACTTCTGGAGAGCTCCAATATTGCTTGATATTTTTTTGCATCGGGAATGTTATGTCAGAGGTGTAGAGAGCAGTAAGCTAACATGTAAACACAGCCTTCTGCAACAGTGAAAAAAAAAGGGGGCGGGGTTGCTCTGCGTCAACAGTACCGCCCACAACTCGGAGCGAATTTTGAATAGACTTCTGATGCTCTGTAGAAACTATGTCCTCGAAAACAGCACAGTGTTTTTGATTTGAGCTAAAAATAGCTTCCTCATAATTAAAAGACCACTGGGATCACTTATGCAATAGATCAAAATATGATTTGAGTGGGTCCTTAAAGACAAGTAGGTGAAAATGTTTTTTTTAATAAAAAAAATAGTCAAATTTAAATAGAGAAATACTTTTTTTTAACAGTAAAGTTTAATCTTTAACTCTGTGATGAAAAAAAAGTGATGATTTCTACAAGGTGTACAAAAGTGATAATTATTTTAATCTTTTCAGATGATAATGACTATGCTGTATTTCTAAACACCGGTACGGCTGTTTCTCTCACTAATTCCACAGTAATGAAAGTAAAAGTTGAGAAAAAGTTAATCTACAACACTTCTGAAAGATCTAGACACTCAGTTAATGATAATGATTTGCAGAATAAGGAACTTTTGAAGTTTACAATGGAACAATACCATTTAGGTGCATGTTGAATGTTTCATGTGTTCTCTGTGTTTGTTTTATAGGGGAGCACTTTAAGAAAGAGAAAGATGTACGAGGAGTTCCTCAGCAAAGTCTCCATTCTTGGTAAGCGTCTAAGCCTCCATCTTATTCATCTAATTTCTTCTCAGAGTTCATTCCTTTCATGCAAAATGTGTTGCAGCTTTATCTGTCATCCAAAACATGAAAATAAAAGCTTTGGTAATTGTACGGTTTTGCTGTAAATATGTCCCGCCTTACTTAAAATAGCTGATGCTTAATCTTTTCAAATTTTAAAAAATGTGCTTTCATTAACTAAAATAATCCTCTCTAAAGCTCCTAAATGTGATATTGCACAACTAGGATTTCAAAAGCACATTACTGTCACTCCTACAATTATTCTAGGCTTGTGACTAATGCCAGTTCAAAAACTTTTAGTTTATATGTGTTTCTGTTGGCTGTAATTAAGTTGGAAAACAAATAAAAAGGTTACTTTAACAGAGAAATAAAGTTACAGGTTTGTCTTATGCTGTAAAACATTCCCACCACTTTATATCTGTGCCTTTTTTTAAAAGTTTTTTTCTGTCTTAGTGCCTATGCTGCACAGAGGAATATGCCATTTCTACTATTTGAAAAGGTCAAAGAGTCCAGAGAGCAGGCACTTAAATCAACATATATTAAGATTAGTCCATGGCAACTCAAGCACACGTTGACACACGAGGCCTATAGCTGTGTAAGATCTGTGTACATTTTTTAACCTCCTCACGCTGTTCGCACTTAAGTCAGTAAGACTCGACCATTTCTTTGTGTGAACAATTAAAGAATCAGAGGTTAGGTTAAGCCCCGCTTTAGCGCTGGAATTTGGAGAACGCCATCCTACACAGGATCTGGAGGGATGGCAAGTGAATTCATTCAGAGATTTCAAACCAAATGCAATTGGAAGTGGCGTCCCATCCCTTCCCACTTGATCGTGTGCGGTGTGTAGAGTAAGGCCGTGCCCCCTGTACAGAGTTATTTGCTGGGTGAGTAAACACATACACTTCAGTTCAGTTCTTAGTCAAACTCTGAGATCCGCTTTGTTTTCATTCACCTCCTTTTCTTGAGCGACTCCCTTTTTGAGGCCTGAATTCAAACACCAGCCTTCCTCATTGAAGTGCTTTACAGCTCGCCACTCAGCTCCGCCTCTTTGAATTGGAGGAGAGGCAGGGAAAGGGAGCGTTTTTGTTTTTCTTTGATCTTTGAGATAGCCCCGAAATTGGGTACAAGCTCTTGATTTTGATGGAGTGAAGGCAGGAAAAAACCAAATGTTGCTTGTCCAGCGGTCACTTCACGTCTCTGGATGTTTACTATGCATGTGTGCTACTAGGGGATCTAAGTGGGTGCAGGTTCGGTGAAGCATGATATGTAGGTTCTTTAGTCAGGACATTTGTGTATCGTGTTACTTGCCGTCCAGTTAAAGATCACCTCCATGGACCTCAAGCTTTTTGCTTGCAGCCAGACAGAAAACATCCATCTGGGGTCCGTCAGACACCCCGGCCCCACTGCAGGGGACACTGAACACTTCTAAATCAGCAGACCTATCCTAGATAATCCTAAATACATACACAGTTATGCATTCACACAAATAGACATGCCAGGATCAGTTACTGAGCACAAGAGGAGACAACAGTTTCAAAGAGATTCTGTTGTAGTTTTACGCCTCCAGCCTTTGATCCTAGACAAATTAAAACAATGAATGGAAATTTTATCTAGACAAAGCTGAGGATGAGGAGTGTCTTCACCGCAAATGAGTCCCATTCCATGTGTAAATGTATACACTATGATCAGAGATGAAACGCCTTGGAGATGCCGAACTTTTCGTGATCAAAAATCAATTTTGTAATATGTACATTTTTCTGTTAAAGACAGTCTAAACCTAATGTGTGAAAGATCCTCTTTAAAATGTATCAAAAACTACAAAAAAATGATATGATACCAGGGTTTAATAAAAAAAAATACATGTATTTAAAATGATTACAAGCCATTATTCCACGCAAGCAGCGATGGTGGTATTCAATCTTTAAAAAACACAGGCTTTATAAACGATCAAAGCAAAATGACTTTTTCTTCCCCACATTGGTTCAGACTGAACTGTCAGCCGGCACCGGACAGCCTTGGATTGTTTACTTTACCCTGAGTAACGGGTACTGGACTGTCTTGAGCATAAAGCAGACATCTGTCACCACATCCATGCTCTGCAGAACTGATTTAGGGCTCAGTTTCAGTGTTTAAGCCTTGTAGGCCTCCAAGACATGAGGGAGTAGTCGGAGGATCTAAGATGTAAGCTTCCTGGTGAATGACTGGATTAGCCTCAGATGGGATTCATCCCAGTATTTTACTAGAAAACTGTGTAAATGAGTGTGTGCATCAACTTCTGCACAAACCAGGTGAGAATGACCTTCTCACTGTGACTGATTTTTCAGAGTCTTTGGATAAGTGGGAGCGCCTGACTGTGGCTGATGCTCTGGAGCCTGTTCAGTTTGAGGATGGAGAAAAGATTGTGGTGCAAGGAGAGCCGGGCGATGACTTCTTCATAATTACAGAGGTAAGTCCAGTCATGTGACTTTGGTAATTATCCTTTTCTGCCACACCTGCTGTAAGATAGCTTCTGCAATGTGGGGAGGAGAGCAGGTAGGCTCTGCAGTTGAGGTTCCTGTCATCCTGAAGTGTGGCAGTTCGCCGACGTTGGAGCTGATCCCAGTTTATTGCCATCAGCAGACAGACTACCAGGTGGTGCTCTCTGCCACCATTCTTTCACAGAGAACACCACCTCTTCACACTGCAGGCTTTGTGGAACTGGGGCCTCTGAAGGGCCCCCTGCCTGTCATCCTGACACACTTTTGATTAACTCCATACTTATACGGCTTTCACCAGGGTCAAGTCCAGAAAATTCATTCTGCAGAGGGTAGGGCCACTTGCTGCTGCCCTATCATCATTTGCCTCCTGCTTTTATCTTATTTTCAAATGTACTTAAAAGTTTCTCTTTTCTAAATCTTTTCATCTGCTTTGCTTACTGTATGTTCAGAATCAGTACTCGTTTTGTTTTGATTAGAAAGCTTAAAAACGGAAGAAGAATTTTATCAAGGGCGCCTGTTTTGACTTGTTCTTGCTCCTCACCTGTACCCTTCTAGCATAGCCTCCTTCTCCAATCCCTCTATCAGCCAAATTTTTCACTTTTTGTCTCCCTTTAAACATATCACATCATTAATTCTTCAATTGGGTCTACACTGTGCTTGTTTTTACTTTTTAAATCAGACTACATTTTTAGAACTGCGATCATGATCATAAAATTAAATGATAATAATGATATACATTTTATTGATTTGGCGCCTTCTTGGAATCCAAGGTTGCTGTACAAAAAATAGTGACAGAGTTGAAAAACTCAGCAGCAGTGAAAATATAAAATTTTAAATAAGCCAGTGCATTTAAGTTTGCCGGCTTGATGCAAAATCTAAGAAAAATGTGCCAGAATGTTACTGTAAGTTACCTTCCTGTCATTTTCATCAATAAAGATTGCTTATAGTCACAGAAAACAGACTGGACATTCTTTATTTGTAAAAAAAATAAAAGGATTAAAGTCAGAAATGGCATTAGGAAAACTTGAAAAACATGGTACAGCAATTGGTTTTCAAATAAAAAGCATGTGAAACTGGCTTTAAAATACTAAGCCAAGCAGAAAGAATTTGAGCAAAAATGTGTTTTTGCTACAAAAAAACCCCACAAAGTGCAATTTATGAAAAAGAGGATTTATTACCCATTTAATTGAAAGCGGAGATCTGCACTTCATTCATTGAGAACGTAGAGCATGTTTGTAGTTTCATCTATTTAAATACCAGTTCTAGTAGGGAAAAAAATGATTTGAAAAGGTGCAAAACCCTTAAGTCTTATTTTCCCAAATGTTACAAATAGAAAATAGACAATCACAAGTGTAGGAGACAATGAGAACATAAAGAAAAGACTGTCATGTTCTGCTACATTTATTTTTAAACCAAATTTTTTTACCTTATTTTTACCAATGTCAGTGCACATGTAATTTTCTTTGCCTTGCACATCATTTCATCACTTCTTCTATCCTAATCTCATGTCTCATGCTGTCAGATTTTCCCAGAGCCAAGCAGACTGTGGTGGAATGCATGCTGCTGATTTTCACACAGGGTCAGGAGACCTCGCCTCCTGGGAGGGAGACAAGAGAGGGAAGGATGAGTCAAAGAGGCAGGGACTTGAGGTTAGATTTGGGGGTTCACAAGTCAAAAAACAAAAAAAGGGAAAGAGGATTTTGAGATTGAGCTATAGCGAGTACTGTCCTCTGATGAATTCTTTTTCAAAGAAATATCTTATCTATTAAAATGTCTTCTAATAATTGTTCATAAGATGTCAAATTTTGTTTTTTTCCTTTTATTATCTCAAACTTTATTGACCGTGTCTTTAAACACATCCCTTTTGTTTCTGCGTTTTTTTTCTCATCTCAGCCTAAAACAAATCTCTGTTAAATACATCTTGCAAGATTAATAAAGGGAAGGGGAGATTCATCACTTTCTGTGCCCTGCAGGAAAAAAGGGGCCCTAAAGAAAAGTGACATGTTTACATTTTTTTCTCACCCAATACAAACAATCCTTTACAGGCACGGAAAGCCTCAAAGACTTGTTCTCACCTTTCTTTGTATCGGTTCTTTTTTTTCCCTTTAACTCGCTTTTGTTCCACAATGTTTGTGACCCAACTTTCACTAACTTTTCTCTTCTGTTGTGCATTCAAGCATGTTTATAGGCAAAAAAAAAAAAATGTTGCACAGACCATTAAGCTTAAAATAGGACTCTTTTCTTTTGAATTCAAGCAGTTTAATTTGATTTTGGAGAAAAGCGACGAGACTGCTGTTGACTTCAGTGTGAAAACAGTCTATAATATCGTCACGACTGTTCACTTCTTTCTGATATCTTCCAGTCATCATGATTTATCTGATTATGTCTCTTTGTCCTCTGACCTCATACACAAATATTCATAAGACTTGCAGTTGACGGAAAAACCTCTCAGAATCATTGTCATTACTGGTACAATAGTAAATTTCAACAAGATTAGAGATTAGATTTATGTCTGTAGTGAAATGTAGATAAGCTAATAGTCCTTAAAGACCCTCTCCAATGAATTTTTTTTTTTTTTTTTTTGCATGTTCTTGTAACATTTTTCTGATGATAGACATATATACATAGAATATTAAGCTCCAATTGCATTTTTTAGTATTTCTTTATTCAAATTGTTGTGAATCAGAAGAAGATGCAAAAATGCCATTTGAAAAATCGATTATTTGTGACAGAAACTACAATCGGCGGGCCACAAGCTCCCTGCTTCACTCCGCTCTGATGCATCCACTTGCAGATCACTAAATTCATCTGGCATCTGGCTCAAAACTGTACGGCTGGATAGCTCAGATATTGCTTGCCATTTTTGTTGCACCAGTAATGTTAGATTTGGGGTGTAAGGGGCTGTAAGATAGCAGGAGAGCATGTAAACAGATGGATGACAGGTAGTGGAGCAGACTTACTCTGTGCCAAAAGTACTGCCCACAACTCAGAGGCGAATTTCTAATGAACTACTGCTGCTCTCAAGAAACTATGTTCTAGAAAATGACAGGGTTTTTATTATTTTGACTAAAAACAGCATAATCATAATTAAAAGACAACTGGGAACCTGTTTATAATAGATCAAAAAATGATCGGAGTGGGACTTTAACATTTAATTCCATTTAGATCAATACATTCAATATTCTTAATGTAAAAAAATGTTATGTCGAATAGGGACGGAAAGGCTAACAGGTGTTTACTGTGGTGAAGTAATTTTAAGGAGCCCTCAGGCTGTTGAAAGTGAATTTAGTGAGAACTGCTGCTGTGTTTAGTAAGTGATCTTTGTTGGTGTTCGAATGAGAAGGTGCAGACACTCCTGGTGCTGGGTGGCCCCATGAACAGGCTACTTAGGATATGCCCTTCCTCCATCAGTGCCTGCACCCTTCTCTGTTTCATTTAGCATGTTAGCTCCCCACTTCTTGTTAGCATTTGACTTGTTGCTACTATTTGATGCATTACAATAATGTGTTTTTTTGTATTAATTGGGGTGAGATGGTTTGTTCTTTAGTTTCTTTTCTCCATCTTCTGCTTTATTCTTACACATGCTGAGTTGGGCAGTGAGATCCCCCCAGTGTTTACAAAAGACGTGTCTGTGGAGCAAAGCGCTGCCCCTAGGGTGGTACAGTACGATGGTTATATGGACCACACTGGAGAAGACCCGTCCACCCATGAAGAACCATAGCTGCAGAGCTGCACTGTCTCACTCTCTTTGTTTGGACAAGAATTGAAAGAAGAGTCTTTCACCATATTATAAACATTCAGTGACCCCTCCACCCTCAAACTTTCTCCATTCAGGTCCCTCTTATTTTTTTTTTAACCCTAAACCACAATGGCTGAAAGAGTTAAAAAAAAAAAAAAAGCTGTGAGGTGAGCAGTCACCTGAGGGGGAAATTTTAGTCAGAAGGAGAAATGTAACTGAAGTTTTTCAACGACGGAGAACAATATGTGCCATCAGCTGTTTATCTTTTGAATGAAAGTGGTCACTTCAGTGAAAGCAGTTACATGGCATTATTTACAGACATGAATCTTTATGTCCACTTGAAGCACAGCAGCTTGCTCTAGTTCTCCAAACGTAGCTGGTAGCAATGTTTCTTTCTAAAATGTAATCAGTAATGTTACCAAAAATCATCTTTTTGGTCATTTTGGTGTCATATTTTGTGAAATTATTGTATTTCAAAATAAAGGTCAGTCTTTTTTGAAGTCCCTCTCCAGTTATCTTTTGATCTATTTTTAAAGTGTTCCCAGTGGAATTTTAATCATAGTTATGCAGTTTTTAGGCTAAATCTAAAAACCTGTCTTTTTCTAGGACATAGTTTCTACAGAGTGGCAGCAGTTCATTTGGAAATTCATCTGAGAGATGTGGGTGGGATTGTTGGTGCAGTGAGTCCGCCTATACACCCCCACACCCCTAGCTTAACATTACTGGTGCAACAAAAATGGCGAGCAATATTAGAGTTATCCAGGCATACAGTTTTAAGCCAGATGCCAGCTCAGACAAGGAAAATGCAGACGTACATGGATCTAGTTGTCTGCGAGTGGATGGACCTGAAAAGCACTGAGCAGTGACCTGCTGATTGTAGCTTCTACGCCACAGCGACAAGCTTTTTCCAACGGCATTTTCCATCTGCTCCTGATTCATCGCAATTTGAATAAAGAAATACTGCTTAATTTTGTTCATCTGAGAAAAATGCATGAGATCAAATTAAAAACACCCAGAACAAAATTTTTTGGAGTGGGTCTTTAACTAAACTTTCATGAGCTACAAAAAGATTTTGATCAAAAATATAAAGCAATGCTTTGGGGGGGAGAACAAACTATCCAAGCTGATTTCAACAAATTGTCATCATGACTGTGTAAAACGTCCCCATCTTATGTTTGCATCTTTACTTCGAAGCAACTTCTTGTCTAAAGCCCATGTTTCATGTTTTCTCATGAGACAGTGGTGCCTTTTTTTGGTAAACTTTAGCAGTTTTTTTTTTTAAATCACGCTCATACACATGAGAATGCAATATTCTAAAAACACTCACTTCCTCCTTATGCTGTGTAAATCTTGTTTGTATATATGCACAAGAGGTTCAATTGAAAGTACACGATTATAGCAGGAAATTAAATGTTTCTTTGCAAGCTTTATTTATTTGCTGGAAATGTGCCCATAGTTGCATCATTGAGCAGACAAGGACAAGGACTTTATTGTATATTTTTTGTGTTTATGCTTTAAAAGACCAAATATAGTTATATTTTCTGAAATGTTTTCAAACCAATCAGTCTGGCCAGAATAAACCAACAAAAATATTTGCATCTGTTTTAAAAAAATGTCTTTACCCACATTTAAGTTTGACTTTTTAGGTTTGATCTTTGTAGTTTTTGTTAGAAACGGAAGTAAGAAAAATAAGAAAAAAATAAGTAAGAAAAACAGTGAAATGAACAGCTTCATAGCTGCTGTATGTGATCATCTGCCATTTTTCATTACTATTACATTCACGTGAAGGTGATTTAAACTGAAACTCCGGAAAAACGTTAGGAAAGTAGGACATAAAAAGCAACCGCATTTAAGCCACGGTGTAATTATTTTAATTCACAGTGGCAAGGAGACCCATGTTCCAAAGCTTGAATCCATTCTGCTGTCCACATATTCACTGGAGCACTTGCTCTTTGATATTTACTTGGATAACATCCTCCTATGGACAACTCATTTCTGCCACAAACTGAGTCATGCACATCCCCTTCACTCAAATAACCGTCTCACCTTCATCCGCTCACACTGACTCACTTCACGTTTAGTCTCATTATATTCATATTTGGCATTATTAGCCCGGTTAGCGCAAGTAGTAACAAGATCAGAGAAAGGTTAGGGAACAATAAGAGAGCCTGGAGCTCTTTCCCTGCCAGATTTGTAGCAGCCATTATTTGCAGAACATCTATGTAATGTGCACACTGAACATTTTTTAAAATGGTAGGTCCGTTTTAGCATGCATTTCTTGTAGTAGAGCTAGTGAGGAAAGATAGTTATTGCAGCCCAGTCTCACACGCTCACATGAAGTTTGTCAGCAGCTGCAAAACTTGACAGCAGGAGCTGTTGTCATCTGTTGGGCAGAGTAAATGGAAATCTTTATTCCTCTGTTATACTTTTTAGATGACTCACACATTCACATAAACAACAACCAGGGGATGATGGCATAACGTGGAGCATGTTTGCTAAAGGGCTTCAGCTGGTCTGTGCAGAAGATATCTGCTGCTGGACTCTACAGAGTCTGCATGTAAGCACAGAAAAAGTATGACTCGGAGAACTTGCACTCTTTTGAAATACAGTTCTGGTGAGGTGATGATGTTTAGAAAGATATTCAGGTTCTTAGAGAAGTTTTTGGAACAGAGGTTTCTGCTAATATGTGTTGAGTACTGCAGGTGTCCGTTTCACAGAAGAAGGGACTAAGCCCAGTAAACCTGTGCTCCCATCAAACATTCTCAAGATGATTTTCAGCTCAACACTTCTTATCCTGCCCTCCTACACACAGACCCTCCTTATTTTAGTCCTGTGTTTCCTTCATGTCCCTGAGTTGTCTATCTTTACCCCTCTGTCTGCAGGGGATAGCCTCCGTTCTGCAGCGCCGCTCAGACAATGAGGAGTACGTGGAGGTTGGACGCCTCGGACCATCCGACTACTTTGGTCAGTCTCCTCTTCTTCTGTTAGTCAGGGTGAAACAAAATAAACCTTATGTCTTAAATATATAACTTTATTTTTAAAAGACAAATGTTCAGTAGCAGCTTAAGAGTAATAGGAATTGTTCGCAAGAAAAGTGGTTTGAGCAACTGCAACAAAAAAACCTGTCAAAAGTAAAAAAAAATGTGCAGTTTTCAATTATTTTTAATAAATATCCTTCTTTTTAATTAAAGCTTTTATTTTGTTGAAATGATTTTATATTACATAATCACTGCATGATTTTATAACTCATTATATCAAAACAGAAATAAATCTGTAGTTATAAATACGTTTTTGATAAACGTTTGCTGTTCTATCTGCTCTTCCTCCAGGCGAGATCGCCCTGCTGTTGAACCGGCCCAGAGCAGCCACAGTGGTGGCCCGTGGACCCCTCAAGTGTGTAAAGCTTGATAGGCCCCGCTTTGAGCGTGTTCTGGGGCCCTGCTCCGAGATCCTCAAGAGAAATATCCAGAGATACAACAGCTTCATCTCGCTCACCGTGTGACAGGTCAAAGCCCCCACCGGCAGGGGTGTCCATCATCAGCATCTGAATTTTAAAGACGGCGTAAAGCGGGATGCAAGGTTGCCATAAGGTGGATTCAACATCCCCATCAAGAAAGTGCTTGTTTCTGCAATTTTGAAATGTTTTTTTTTTTATTATTTGCTTGTTTCTTTTTTGTGTACTTTGACTTAACCTGTGCTGTCGTAGCTTAATGTCAATACCATCATGCGAAGGCGTAAAAGTCAGAAATGATTTAATGCGAATGGGTCGTGCAGAGACTGTGTCAGACATAAATGACGCATGCAAGACTGCCTGTGAACTATGTTTGCACTTTCAAGTAATTTCTGAAGGGGATGGATAAATTCAGGAAGCATGGATGAAGTGCGGTCATGTTTACGTACAGCGTGAGGAAGTGGCCATGCATTTCTTCACTCGCCGGCTGTTTTTTGGCTTTTTTGTACTTCACTTTTGACTGTACGTGGTACGATTCTAAATCAAATCAAGCATATTTTTGTTACCTGAAAGGTCAATTTATTGTAGCTTTAAGAGGAAAAAAAAACTTACTTTAACTGCTGGTCTTATTTGAGGAGTTTTAGGAGGCACCTTTTTGTTAACTTTTGTTTTGAAACTGCACAAAAAAGGCTGCAGCCAAACACAATTACATCTTCTACAAATGTGTTATCTGTGCATCAGAGCATGATATAGGTCATTTAAAATAAACCGATCCATTCTTGAAATACTTGTGAACATCTTTGTTTTTTACGTTTTTTTTTTTACTGCGCACTGTAGCAGTGATGAGTTTTCATTTTTACAGCTCACAGCAGAAAAAGCTTTGGTCTCACTTTTAATACACGCTTGGGTTTTTTTTTTTTTTTGGCTTTTAAAATGCATATCTTTCTGTTTAGTTTTGCAGGTTTTTAAATCTTTGTGTGTGTTCTGTCAAATTACTAAAAAGAGGTTTTGTGAAGCAGTTTAGTCTCATCTGAGCTTTTATATTCCAAAGGCACTGTAGCGCTACACATACACTTTGCAAACAGTCTAAAAAAAATAAAAACTTGCATAAAACACTCAATTGTTTACCAGGTCTCAGGACTTGCAAAGGTTCCTCACAAACATATCTTACCTGAGGATTTGTTAAAACTGATGTTCGCTGACCTTGTTTGCACCACACGCCTGCAGTTCAAAGACATTCAATAGAGACGTTGGACTGACGTTGCTTTCCTTTGATGAACTTTCAGATCTGAACCAGCATTTCTTGTTGTGTAAATGGGATTGTTAAAAAAATCCTGCTGTATGCTCTCTCTTGTGTATTTTTTTTTCTTTCAACTATCAATAATCTTGGAAAAGTAAAGCTAAACCTCCAAAATCTGCTTGATTTTTCTCTTCATCTTTTCCCTATTTTTAGGACATCCCTCTTTTCTTTGGTCTTCACCAATTCACCCTGCCCTCTTTATTATCTCTTACTCTCCTCTTAATAAAAAAGTCGACACCATCCTTCCTGCTCCCCATCCTTCACCGTGGAGAAATCCTTCAAACTTCGGAGCTCCTCCCACTCAGTTTGCTCTGTGGTGGGTTAAAGCCCCCTCAGCTTGGACACATTCCTCTTCATCTTAATGCCCACTAAATCAACTGAGGAATGTGCCCGCCACTCGCTGACATTGAGTTGAATACTCCCCTCATCTCACGTTTTATCGTACAATTCCTTTACTTTGACAATAAAACTAACAGACTAGAACTGACGGGGACCTGTTGGGATGGATTACCCTTTATCTGCAAAGACTAAGATATGATTTCACTGAAAGTGCATCAATAGTCTCATATGCGTTTTTCTTTACCATCTTCTGGCTGCATATACTTCATTGTTCAATATCACTAATAAAACGAAAACTTCTTACATTTTCACTTTTCATTAGTTGTTTCAACTCCTTTTCACTCTCTGAGATGATGAAATCAAGCAAAAATGGAAATCAGGAGCAGCCCCATCACCGCTAGGCCTTCCATCACTCACATCCGTGCTGCAGATGCTCTCAACCACGCAGCTCCTCCTATAGTAGGAGTTTGATTCCACACGCTTGTGTTTTATTATCCAAACAGCAGGATGCTACAGTGCACTGCTGGGAAGAAAAAGAACAAGGAGGACATAAAGCATGGAGTTGGTAATTATGGTGGTGGTTGGAGCATGTAGCTATTGGGAAAGGGAAAAAGGGTGCTCCACCTTCACTGACCTGAAACTTCTAAAAAAAACGCTCACAATGGAAAATATAAATATATATATTGCCTTGTCACTTAACAAGCTCCTCATTTGATAACTTTTTTTTTACTGCAAAGAATTTACAAGAAAAGAAGGCAGTAAAGAATGTGGCGTGTGGGTGTTTGTGTTTGTTGCACCCCATTACTGGATACAGCAACTCAAGATCCCATGAGATCAGAAACCCATCTGTTTCCCTTAAACCTCCCTCTTTTGTTTCCCATCTTCTTTTTTGTTCCCATAGATGCCATTTTTCTCATCCCCTATAATGTTTGGAAGCATTCAAAGAAAAAAAATAATGTATTCTTGTTGCCTTCTCCCCACTTCTGGTTTCCCACACGGAGGTGAGAGGATTTTTTTAATTTGAATTTTCTTGAGCAAAACTCGGCTTTTGCCCGCAGATTTGAACTTTCTTGGATCAAAGGCCACCACCCAGGCATGGTCACAGGTGGCTGAGCAACAGTGAGGCTGATGGGATTGAAAGCTTAGGGATGAGAGGTGGGAATTGAGCAGAGGTCAGGAAAAGAAAGAGTTAAAAAAAAAAGTATAATCAGATCATTGTTGCAAAAGAATTTCAAAACAAAAATGATTTAGGGACACAGCAAATATAGCTCTATGTAAAATGTCTAAAAAGAAATCAAAGTAGCTATATGCAAGGAAACAAAACCATCGATTTTCCCGTCCAAAAAATTGAGAAAATAAAGAAAAACTTAGGAAGTGATGGAGGATATGAGGTATTTGTTTGTTATTTAGCTTTTACTTTCCCAAGCTTGTTATTGTTAATCATTTCCTGTTGGACAAGTAAACAATTTAACAGTATACATGTAGCAGCACTGAATCCAGGCCCCCCCAGCTCGCTTCAGTTTTGGCCTTGATTTCAAAGCTTTTCCCAGCAAGCAGAACCTCGTGTGACTCCCTTCCAAACGACGTGTTGCAAAAACAAACAAAAGACTCGAATGTTCAGCCGACATTCTGCATGCAGGGGGAAAAAAAAGAAAGAAAAAAGGGAAGCGGGTCAGGAGCATTTTTCTGAGTGAGATATTCCATCACGCGCATGACTCTGCAATCTCCTTCCCACATTGATCCCAACCCGGCACAATGCATCACTTCACGGCTGCTCCAAGATCAGTCCCAGGAGACGCAGAGGAGCAGTTGTCTCAATTGTTTGGATGTTTCCGCTCTCGCTCTCGGGGGAATCTTTAAGGCTTTGAGTGTAGATCAGACCAGCCAAAGTCATCCTTTAAGACGTAGGAATGCATTAGATAAAAAATCTTTTAAGGATTGTTCTGGAGAAGGCTACTCAAGAAATATCAGAAAACCTTTCACCCCAGAATATTTCAGATGATGATTTAATCTTTGCCATAATCTGATGTTTTTGAATCAGAAGTAATCATTTTCCTCTCTGTATTGTTAGGGTGTTTCCCCGACAACACATCATCTTATTGCAGGTGCTTGAAGACACCTCAAATGCTGTCAAGAGTCTATAGACTGTCAGGCCACCCAAAAGTTTCACAAACAATCCTCCTTGAGAACTGAGATATTTATACTCTTTGGATTCAGTGGCGCTCCAGGGGCTGACAGAGCCTGGAGAGTGCAGCAAAGGTGGCCCGGTTATCCCTAAAACCCCGCAGGACCCTGTTCGGAGGAGACCCGGCTCCCCCTAAACCCCGATGGAATGTATGGATTTGACTGAAAGCTGTAACAAGAGAGCACTCTCTCCTATCTTTAAGCCTATAATGGCGCCACTTCCTGTTGATAATCAGTTCGTTGTGATCTCTTTCTGCCTCAGGATTTTGACACTTCATCTTGAGTGAAGGACGGAAGATGAGAATAGAGGTTATCATCATTCCGATTTTTATGCAGAAATGGCAACGTCGGCTTTAATTAAACCCTCAAACTTCAAAAAATATTGTTTTTAGCTATTATTAAGTAACTGCTGCTGCAACAAATAAATGTCCCAAGCTGGGATCAATAAAGTATCTTTATCTCATCTTATCTTATTTGTCCTTGATGATGTCTGTCAGTTTTAACGAAAATAGGAACTTGCTGACATCTCACCACTGTGGTGTCCTATTTTAAGAGCTTCCAATAATAACAAAAAAAGTGCTGAACGTCTGCTTTAAAGGCACCTACAGAGCTACTTCCAGCTTCTTGGGAGTTTTTTTGGGGGGTAAGGGGCTCACATTACCCGCTGTTAATTATTATCACAATGCGTGCAAAAACAGCTTCACTGTACGGCCCATAAACCAGGAAGGGCTTCTCTCCTGGAGGTAAAGTGCTTTTGTAGCTCTGTTGTGCATGTTTGACAATCAGTGAGGAAATTCAAAGCACTTGCTCTGTTTCGGCCTCAAGCCATGTTTGGTTCTGCTGCTCTCAATCCGAAGCATCAATTAACCGGAGAGTCGATTCTCAGAGCGTTCTTTCCTCTTCTTTTCCGTCCAACTCTTGCAGCCTTTCCACGTCTCCTCGCACCATCCAACTCCCATCTACGCCGTCTTCCCTCTCTCGTCACTCCAGTCAAGCAGAGAATTCTCTTAATCCCATACATCACCACAAGCACATAGAGTTCTTGCGCAATAATTTGCGCCAACCAGGCCAGGGAAAGTCAAAAAGAATGAAGCGTAAAGGTGAAAGCCCCATCTGATGTGCCAATTTTGGCAATTATGAGCTTATAGCCTCCAAACACGTCTCTGAGGACACCATTGTATGGCCTCTCGGAAAACTAAGCTCATTTGTCATACAGCAACAACGACGTGTCACTGCATGGAAGCCCGTTCATTTATCCTACATAGCAATTATGTGTTTTTAATTATTTCTCAATATCTTTTTGTATTTTTTTACGGTTGTTTGTATGACCTTAGGGGCTGCACGGTGGCGCAGTGGTTAGCGCTCCTGCCTCACAGCAAGAAGGTTCCCGGTTCAAGTCCTGGCTGGGGGACCTTTCTGTGTGGAGTTTGCATGTTCTCCCCATGCATGTGTGGGTTTTCTCCGGGTACTCCGGCTTCCTCCCACCGTCCAAAAACATGATTCACAGGTTAATTGGTTACTCTAAATTGTCCCTAGGTGTGAATGTGAGTGTGCATGGGTGTGTGATTGTGGCCCCTGCGACAGACTGGCGACCAGTCCAGGGGTGTACCCTGCCTTCGCCCATGAGTAGCCGGGTTAGGCTCCGGCAACCCCGTGACCCCGAAAGGGATAAAGCGGATTGGAAAATGAATGAATGAATGAATGAATGTATGACCTTAGTTGCCAAGTTAAACCCAGTTTTCTGTTTCCATTGATGCAAAATTAAGCAAATTCTCTAGTGTTTATTTGAAACATGCCTTTGTATATGTTTCTCTCTTTAATGTCCTCATTTCAAGGCCAAACTCATGTAAGGAAATACTGCTCTGCTATTTTCCCACTGGCACTGACAGCGAGCTTGCCACTCCAGTGTCTTGGCTTCATTCATAGACGTCAGACTTTCCTCCATTCCCCTCGGGATCTCACTGAGACAGGGCACTTCTGTGTCCCGCCGGCCTTTTCACATCGCCCTGTCTCAGCGTTGATTTTCTCCCGCCAAGATTGCAGGATTTGTTGGTTGTTCACTTGCCTCTGAACTTATGGATTCCCATAGTTTAAGGAGAGCAAAGTGGAGAGGCAAGGAGAGGGTGTGTGTGTGTGTGTGTGTGTGTGTGTGTGATTCAGACCACCGCAGAGCCGGGGAGACCCCTGTCTTCCTCCTTGCCGGTTCCCACCGCTCCCAACATGGCACACACATGTTGAAAAGGTCAGGCCTTGATAGACAACAGAGCAGTGGCAATTATGCTGTTATTTCTTGGTGGCTGGAAGTCCCCTTTTTTCTACTCGTGTTTGTGTAGAATGAGCGTGTTTTTTTTTCATTTATGGAGAATAAAGGAGCAGTGTTTTAGGGGGAAAATGAGCCGAGACAGGGGGAACGTGGAGCTGCATGTAGGGACCTGTACCCGGATTGCGTCTGCCTGTTCGCTTGAGAAATTTGGTAAATGCACATGAGGGAAGGCAGGTGTGTAATGAGGTTCCTAAATTTTCTATCAATAAAAGAATGCGTCTTTGTATTTTCAGAAGTTAGGGTTCAAAAGGGCTTTTTTGTTCCTGAAAAAAGGGTCTGATTCAGATCCCACCTGAGTACAGAGATGGCTGCTAGGACACTTAGAAAACTCCCGGCCAGATTCCTCTCTGATCACTTTATTCTAGCCCTCTCAGGACAACTTTCATGGCAGAGTGAAACTGTCAGGGGCAGACTTATGACAACACCAGAACACAATCAGACAGATCTGGAGATCACACAGAGAGGATTCCCTGGTCCCTTAACAACTCAAGTGTGGTGCTGTAATACATAATGTGTTGCAGCTGGAAGACTGCCTTGTATACTTCCAACCACTAGTTTTATGCGTGCATGTGGTGCCATTTTTGATCCCGGACTTGGATTTGATTACAGTATTGTGACTCGTGAAAGAGCAGTTGGGTATTGTGCCCCCAGAATGCCTGCACAGCTATAGTGCCTTAAAGGAGAAAGGGGTCTATAGGGGTGCAGAGAGGCCCCACAGAGCATTTCATTCAGGTTGCTATGCATGTTAGACAGATTAAGTCTTGTAAATGGCTGCCAGTAATCGTCCCTATAAAAGAGCAGCTGCGCGTAGCCAGTTGTAATATGGCGGCTTTAGTTTGCCTCCCTCCACTGCATAACATGCAGATTTGCATATGTGCACTGCTTGTTTATGTGAAGAGAGGTTGCCCTGGATATGCACTCTGCTCTGGATGACTTTCAAGTCATATCTAAATTGCTGCCACTCTCTGGAATGTACCTTTGCTCCTGGGAAATATCACCTGAACGACTTGTACGTGTGTACACGAGCAATCCAATAAATTTTTCCACCGATTCTTGTGCGTGAGTTGCAAGAGATTGTCAGTGGGAGTGGGGGGGCAGCCAACTGATGGCTTCACCTCTGTCACACCGATGATCTGGTTAAGACTTTAGCTTGTGGGGGCTAATTCCAGTCTGAGGAGCAAGGAGGGAATCACTCTAGTCAGAGAGCCTGTTCTTTGAGTCATGACTCATGCAAGCTTGTAATGTGGCTGGGTGGTGCTTGGGTAGGATGGGGGGGTACCAGGTTAAGATCTGTGTTTGTTTCTCTGTTGCAAGGCAATCCAATCTGAAACTCCGTTAAAAGGTGTCGTAGAATCAGCGGTGGAAAACACGTCTGAGTGGAAGCGGAGCTGTGACAGCAATAAAGGACACAAACACAAGGTTATTGCCATAATTGGTTTCTATTGTCAGCTCTGGTATCTTTTTATGGTTCTCCGGCACGTTGAAGTGTGAGATTCCTTGCTTTCGTTGCACGGTCAGAGTTCAGCGGCACTGGGATCAAGTTGAGACTGAGATACTAATGTGAAGGTTTAAACTCGAGTAATGAGGTGTATGAGTTTCTTGATGGCTTCAAAAACAGTAGTGAAATTACTTTCAAAGGATAAGAAGTAAAAGACACAATCCAATTAAGTAAAAGGTGCTACATTTGAATACGGAGGAATTATGACATCAGCAGACTCCTGATAAGCAAGAACAAAAGACGAAAGCGTGAATTTATATTTCCTCTTTTATTTTTTATCTAAATCTGGTTTTATTTTTCTCTTGAAATTAAGTCTTCCTGATTAATTTCAACAACAACTGCTTACAGTCATGGCTGCCAATAGCAGAGGATTCAAACTGGCAGCAAGTTAAGGAGATCCCATCACGTGCATCTCACGTCAACCACATTGTTAAGAAAATACCTCCCTTTTTTTCCAATGTTCTTTTCCCTGGGAAGTATGTGTGGCCCAGGGAAGAAACGGCAGTCATCACCTCTCTCACAGCGTCCTCCACGAAGCTATATTTACTGTGCAGCAGCCTCTATAAAATCATTTAATTGGGTTAATGTTGTGAGGTACACAGGCCTCAGTTGCCAACAAACACGTTGCCTCATGGCTCCTGCAAGAGAGCAGGCAGGACAGCGGGGAGAGAAAACCAATTTTGAATCTTGGTTTTATTCTTTTCTTAAGTTCAGGAATTCTTTTTTGTGCTCACCTTTTTTCCCTTTTTTAATGATATGACCACAGTCAATGAATAATCCACTGTCTGTTTTCTATCCCCCCTTTCCTTTTCCTTCATGATGTGAAATGCACATCTACAGGAAACACGAGTCATGCAGCGGGAAAGCCCTTTCTGGGAGGCTGCACTTGTGATGTAACCACGGCAACAGTGCAGTGTCTATCCCAGAAGGGATGATCAACCTGTCTTAGTCAGTCTTCTCCAGATCATAAACATTACTGCTCACAGTTGCTCATGTAACTGTGGAGTTAAGGGCTTCACTTACTAAAAAATCTGTGTAAGTGCTTTGGCAGAAGAAAAAATATCAAGCTGACCTGTGAAAACTTTACAATCTTCTGCAGGTTTTTAACCACCGCTCCCCAAAGTTTGTCTTGTAGGTTCCAGCCGAATGCACTCAGAGGACCACCGGGTTGGCTGACCTGTTGCTCCCTGCTGACTGCTGAGGTGTTCCTGCTCCTGCAGGTATATTTATCAGACCCTTTGGGCCCAACTTCCATCACAAACACAACTTCAAGTTATGACCAGCCAGTGAGCCTGCACTTAAAAATCTACCTGTGTTCAAAAGGAATGGTATAACGTATCTTCAATGTGCAGATAAATAAAAAAAAGATCCGATGCGTCATTTTCCATGAAGCTGAGTTAAAACCTTCCCGACGTTAATGCATCATTTGTTGGTTATTTTCTTTACACCATCGCAGTGACTAAAAGAAATCCCTCAATGGACTATCTCTCACACAAGTCTCGTGGGACGGGGGGGTGGGGGGAGGGAAGATGTGCTTTTTGCCGTCTTAAGTCATACAGGCAGCCAACCAGCTCTCTCTGCTGAATAAATGCACGACTACCAAAACGCGAGGGGAGGCGCAACGGGCACGGAGCTGCTGGCTCACTATATCCAGCGCTTCAGAGGCTCTCTGACAACCATTCACTCCAGAGTCCCACACAGCCAAGGACCTGCACAGACCTCTGCAAGACGCGCTCTGGATAGCACAACGCGGAGGGCTTTTTTTTTTTCTCCTTTTCCTGCGCGCCTCTTTTGGAATTATTTGATAAAGGACTTACTTTTTAGTTCCCAAATAGTAATAGGTGTTTTCCCGAATGTTTTTCAAATAGAAGAGTGTTTTGTCTTGACGCTGTGTTGAAGTTTGAGGCTTTGTTTTGAGGTGAAGGACAAGTGCAATGCTCGGCTCGTTTCTTGGAATTGCCTCAGTTGCGCTTGAGGATTTATGAGCAGCTGGAGCGCAGCGCAGCGCAGGACTTGCTCGAGAAGACGCAGCCCCGATGTGAACAACAGCAATCAACTGGCAGCCCGCTCAACCTCTTCCCATTCACTGTGAAGCAAGTGCAGCACCGCGTCTGACTGACTGACTGAACCCGGACACCCCCCACTCCCTGTTCCTCTCCCTGAGGGGATGGTTGTGGATCCTCTGGGGCCAGGAGCGACTTTGGGGCTCCTACACAGCAGCACCTTTTTCGCGTTTGGGGTTAACTTTGATTTGAAGGGAGATGAGAGCCGCACTTTGGTACTTCCTGCTGTGGACGACGTACCTGCTGACCACCGCTGAGGTAAAGTCTACCGCCTGCGGGGTCGTGTGGTTTATCTGGCCCGTGTCTTGGTGTGAGTTTTATATCTGATAAGGTGCAAAGGTCCCACCTATCTCCTGGAGCCACACACATAACGCAGCACAAAAATGCGCAATAAAAAAAACAAACACAAAAAATGGTTCAAATGTGTTTTATGTTTTATTATTTAAAGCTGATTTCCAATTGAATGTATCAACAATTACAAATATTTAAGCAGAAAGAGGAAAACAATCAACGTTTCATTAACAGCAGCCGTTGGTCTCTGCAGACTAAACAAAAATCAACATCAGTTCAAACCTCCGCGAGGACAAGAGCGCTTTGGAGAGCCAGCACTGCGCGCATGCAGGGCGCCCGTAGATGCAGTTATTTTTGTACTTTTCTGTGCCAAATCTGTGCACGGCCTGAGCAAACTGCAAGCATTTTTGGTTGGGCCATAAGCGAGTTCAGGGGAACCGCTCTGGGTGATTAAAAATAGACCCCCCCCCCCCTTTTTTTTTTTTTCTTTGAGGCTGCACGAAGGGCTCCGACAAGTGCAAAGTGTGGCGACGCGCAGCACGCACGAGCTGACGCCCCCAGGCTGAAACTGGAAAACTTCAAAGAATAAATTGGATCACTTTTTAAAAATTATTATTTGAAATGAAACAAGTTATAAGACAATTGAAAAGTTGTTAGTTTGGGCAAAAATGTGCGTGAGTGTTTTTTTTACCAGCACATTTTCTTCTGCGCCACTTTCTCCCCTTGGACCAGAAGAATGTATGAAAACAGATCTGCTTTTGCGCACAGTTCCCATTCCCCCTGGCAATGTCTGAGCCTTTATTTATACAGTCAAACAATTACACAAACGCTTCCAATTGAGCCAACACGTCTCTAACGCTCGTGTCTTGTTTGATTTCTTTCCTCCCACCCCCCCCCCCCCCACCCCCCCCCCCCCCCCCCATGAAGGAAGCGAAGTTCCCCCAGGAGCTGATAGACCGACTGTCCCACAGTGAAATCCACAGCATTAGCGACCTCCAGCGGCTACTGGAGATTGACTCCGTAGGTAAATTCTGCCTCTTGATCCCTTTTTTTTTTTTTCTGCTCATGTAGTTTGGAAAAAAGTCTCCATAATCCTAAATATGTGACTTTATTCAACTATATCTCTACGTAAAATAGTAAAAACAACTTGGAACTTGTATGCACAGAATTGAACTCTGACAGGTGCACATTGGTCAGACATTTTTTTCCCCCTGGAAGTGGAGTAATTTCCTTGCCGGAAAGTTGCTTATGTTCTTTTGAGTGCAGGGATTCTGTCTGGAAGTTGTTTTTTTTTTAAACTTCACATGAGTTTATGTGTACACTGGCTTCTTCTGTATTTCAAATCCCAAAGGCTTGCTGATGGAAATAGGTAATTACTGCATTTACTTTAACAGGAAATATGCCCAACTGCTCATTAATAATCCCCAAACTCCCATGTAACAAAGCGACACTAAGCCTGATCTTACACCCTGTGTAAACAAATGTTTGCTTCTCCCAGGGCAGCATTAATGAAGAGCTTACATCATTTTAAAGTTATTTTAAAGTAACCAATGCTCTCCAACAAGATTGCCCCACTTTACCTTTGGCTCAGGTTAGATTTGTGCCTCAGGCATGGAAATAGTTTTTTTAATAATTAAATTAACATGTCTGTCTTCAAACGGAGAAATATTTTGCAGGGTAACAGTAGTAGCCTGATTATTATTACGAGGACATAAATCTGTCTAAGGCTCAGCTTGCCGGCCCCGGTCAGCCTGTTTAAAGACTTTTGACGCCAGCCAGATGGGGATTTTCAAAGCTTTAGGTAGGAAGGAAGCTGACAGTATTTCACATCAAATGGAGAAACAAAATACCTAGTGTTTTAAATCTTAAAAAAAAAAAACAAAGTTTGCCCTTGGATGAACAGCCACTAAGTGTTTCAGGAATTTCTTTTAGCAAAATATTAGTGTCCTTTTCTTTTTTCCGTCACTTTGTTTCTAGAAGGGTAACCATATAATTCAAGCCTGGGGGCCATATAGTTACTGTCTGTCTTTTGCCGCCGTGTTTAGTGCAGACTTGCATTTGTTTTTTTTTGTTGTTTTTTTTTTTTTTTTTGCGAGGACGGTGTCTTTGGGTCTGACTGACAGTTGGTGTGACCCCGTCAAAGGCTGCAGGTGGTTGTCTGGCCCCTGAGGTACTCCTCTTCTTTTGACTCAGTCCCTTTTGAGTTGGCCCCCTGGCTGCCT
>BSAI01000125.1:11497999-11514289 GCA_036245035.1 Adrianichthys oophorus | reverse complement strand
AACCTGACTCTTGGCGGGGGTGGTGGTGGTGGAGGAGGATGTCAAAGGAATATCGAGTTTTCGTCCCGCCTCACTCAAAGCGGCAACAAATGATTGTACGACCTGCTTTGTTTTTGATAAGCTGGCACATTTTTGCCTTCTTAGGTTCTCATCCACACTTCACGTCACAAAACCACACAACTCCCTTTCATAAGGCAGAGAATCAAGCTGTGAGGAGTAAGAAATAGATGAGGAGGAATGAAGGGTGGGTTGAGGCCCTCAGCTAATGAAGGGAGCAATTTGCCAGTCATGAAAGCCTGATTCATGGCAAGAGACTGTCTCCTGTCCTCTTTTTCTTGTCTCAATGCTCCAGGCGTGTTATTACCTCTTAGTCACCTGGAACCAAGAGGACAGCAATCCCCTCACTCCGCTCCTCTGCTGTTTCTTATTTAGCCAGCTATTTCTTCCCAGTGAATCAGAGCTTTCCATATTTAATGTTGTTCTCAAAGAGGTAAAGGGCAAAAAACCTACAAAAATGTGCTTAAAGGACTTCTTTATGCTGTGCTTCAAAGTCTCCTATCAGGTGTTGCTACGCCCTCTCCGGTCTTCTGCAGTCTCTGAAGCGATGGGTGCATAAATTGAAGGAGAAATAAAATAAATCTCAGCTGGAGTCGCTATGTTTGTGAGCTAAATGTTTGCTAAAGAAATACACCCAACACAGCTGTGGACAGAAGTGTGGAAGCATGTTTGAGTGTGTGCTATGTCACGTCAGTGTACAGTATGTCCATGTGCTTCTAAGTGCACCGGCCTGACAGACTGATTGCTCAGCCTCTTGCCCAACTTCCAGCTTCAGCTGCAGGCAACACTTCCCTTCTGTGAACCTTTGGTTGTGGGTCACTAGCTGCCTGACTGACTGCACATCAAGTTGGGAGGAAAATCCCTCCACTCTTACTGGAGGGACTACATTACGCTCGTCAGAACTGGGGAATGAAGAGACACATAAAACGGCGATCCTTGTGGTGGACTGTGTATAAATAGTGAAAATCCCTCTAGATGATTCTGGTCAGAGCACAAAGCAGTTGGATGAGAGGACAGTGTTTGTACTTTGTTCTGCTTGTGTACTCTGGGTTTTAGCTTGTTTTGGAGTATAATAGGAGGAATTCTGTTTGATAATGAGTGTTTATGTAAAGTGAACAGTTGTTGGTAGTGTTAGCCACGAGGGATGGACATGGTTTACTTCCAGACAGGTAGGACCCACCCTCTTTGCAAACAGTCTCAGACACTCTGAGGGACAAATGCTGACAAGTTTGATCATTTTATAGCTGCTCCAGCACTTTTCTGTAATCCACTTTTTATTCTGGGTGGGGACCAAAACAAGCATGCTTTATCAGATGACCAGAACTGTGGAAAAAGCTGAACTGGCTATATTGGTCTGGAGTTTGAGAAATTTAAGACGTTAGCGTTGCAGCATAGCAAAACATGTACTTTCCCAAGCCACCGAATGACTGAAAAGCAAACATTTTCAGCAGATGAGTGACACAAAACCGCTAATTAGCTGCAGAAATAATGACAACTGAGCACCACCTGTGATGACCACTTTTGTCCTCAGTGTTTTTGGGAGCAGGGTGTTTTTTAAAAAGTCCATGCTGACTCAACAGGAGTTAGCAACTTGATTCCAGCTAAAACAGTCCAGCCAAATCAGTGAGGGTGGCTAGGAAACATCTAGCAATTACACAAAGAGCTGTGTGAGGCTGTCTCCTCCCTGCACCCTCTGAACCGTGGAGTGTTTTCCTCAGTTTGTGACATCTTCACCAGCTGCCCGGTTCATAAAAGAAAAGTAAAGGATGTAACTCAGGGAGTGCACTGGACTAAATACCAGTGTGGTGATCATTTTGTGTGGAGTGGGTACACAGCCACCAAGCAAGTGTCTTTTGGATGATCAGTATGCGTCTTTCTTTTTCTGTTTCGACGAGGTACGGGAAACGATGTCATTGAGGAGCACAAGTACCACAAACACCACAACCACCATAAGAACTTTTCTCGTCATCACGGTTACTTCAACGACCTGAAGAGCTCGCAACTCCACAGCCGACGCAAGAGGAGCATTGGTAAGATCTTAACCGCTCAGGGGTTGCATCACGGTTTGGCAGCATCCCGACCTGGCGCACACAGCACAAAAATGCCCTGAAAGTAGCAAATCTGACCGAACACTTCTAACCTAACAGTTCCCAGAGGTTGAAACGGATCATTTTACACTAATGTCATGCAAAACTAACAGTTAGTGGGTTTTTTTATGTCACTTTTTAGAGGATAAGAGGAACCCTAATGAAGACATCTACCTAATATTTATGGCAATCAAGGGAGCATGAGAGAGCAGGCTCTATGAGGTTGACGGGGACGTCTGACAAGTAGCCTTTTAATTGACCTGAGGCTTGCAGATCTAAGGCACGCATCAGGAGAGAAATATATCCTTGAGCGTGGAAATTCCAGGCATTCAGGGTTCAAGTTGCAGCTCGCCTGGGCTCTCAGTCAGATTTCTTCATAAAACGCCACGCGGTACGATATCTGATCGAGGCGTGGAGAATACCATAGCATGTGCAATGTGTGCGTTAAGACTGTCGGAGCGCCCTCCATGTCTGTCTGAGCAGCTCAGGGTGAAGTGGCTGGTGGTATTTCCCATATCTGTACCACATCATAAGATTATGATATAGTGTAGCACTTTGGCAGCAGCCTATATAAACCCTTACATTTTATGCATGATGGGCATTACATCTTTACAACATAATCTAGCAGACTGATTGTTGTCTGCCAGATCTTTAGTTTGGATTTCCTCACAGATTAATCCTCTAGGCAGCAGAAATGAAAGTCGTATGATCTGCTGCTGCTGTGTTAATGCCCTGGACTTCAAACAATGGAGCCCTCCTTGAGTTCTCCATAGCTGATATGAGATAAGCCTTTTGGATTTTTAACAGTTTTTAGAAAAATTCAATGTAATTCACAGATCTCACATCAAGTAAGCTCTTAAACAATGAGAAAGGAATGTAAGCAGTTGTGGGTGAAAGGAGCTGATTACAAGCATACATGAACACTCAGGAGAATGTATCATCAAATATCGACATGCAGGCCGAACGTGTTTATGCGCCTTGTCTCTCTTACAGTCGAGGAAGCGGTCCCGGCGGTGTGTAAGACACGGACTGTGATCTATGAGATCCCCAGGAGCCAGGTGGATCCCACCTCTGCCAACTTCCTGATATGGCCGCCCTGTGTGGAGGTGAAACGTTGCACGGGCTGCTGCAACACCAGCAACATGCGCTGCCACCCATCCCGCAAGCACTACCGCACTGTGAAGGTGAGGCAGGGGATGGGCTCCTTTCTAGATCAGTTCTGTGCTGATAATTGACTGTATACGAGAACTGGACTGAGTGACCCCTCCCCCCTCGCATTCCAAACAGGAAGTACCTGTTGGCCAAAATCCAAACATGTACTTCTATTGAAAAATAAACAGCTATTACTTAGTTGTTATATTTGTCAGAATAACCCTTCTTGCTCTTCTACCTTTTATTATATTTAAAAATATTTTTAAAAATATATATTTTTATTGCAAATTATTTCAGTTATAAACTGACCAATCAGAAGCCTCAATAAAAGTATGTGGTGCCTGCTGGCTCCCATGTCCAATGTTTAAAACACTTGATTGACTGATTCTCGCTTTCAATGGAAGGGGTGTGAACTTCCAACGAAGCCACTCCTGACTGGCGAGTGTGGTTTCCATAGAAACATTGACAGACCAACTCTGACCAATCTCTGCTTATTGCCACCGTCTGGCTTAAACGTGGTGACTGCATTGACTTCATTTGGTTGGAGCTGGGAGTAAGCCATTTTTTATGGCATCTCACCTGCTCCGTCCAGTTCTCTTATACAGTCAATAGTTCTAACTCTAAATGTGCAACACACGACTGTCACATCCACCACTAACACCACTTTTCTCAATATTGTCCATCAGGTAAGTGAAACACACGACTGGTTTCTTTTCTGATTGCAGCTCTTCCTCTAAATCTACTTTCCAAGATTTGGGAACCCAATGTGCCCCCCATCCATCCCATTCCTATCTCCTTCTTTTCAGCAGATCCCCACCCTCCTCCTCATTCACTCTGTTGCACGTTTGATGGGAGTCCAAGGTGACTGCCAGAACAGAGGCAGGGGGGGGCCGAGGGTGTGTGGGGGTGGGCCGTGAAAGATGTCTTTTGGCACTTGTAGTCAGGGCTTCTCCTGAGGGACCAACCCCAAAAAGGGATGCTCGGCCAAAGGGTAAGACATGTAGAAACAGAGCGGGACAGAGAGGAAGAAAAATGTCTCCTGTGTCTGGAGAATGTGTCACTAGCTGTTGCATGGATTCTGCTCGGCGCTTTGCTTGTTTGGCCTGCCATCTGTTTGGGAAATTCTGGCGTGCTCGGAGAAGACAAAGTGGCAAAGAAAGAGAGCGGAACAGAAGAAGGGTTCTCTGTTCTGAGAGGCTCTCTGGCACCTTTTCCCTGAAAACATGTTCCTCTGTTAGGGATCAGAGCAGACATGGTGACTGCAGCTAAGATGTATTTCTAGTATATTTATTCTGCAGACTGTTAGCTAGTAGAAGTCTTTGTTTGGAGGTATTGGAGTTATGAGGCCTGTTCTATAAGAGTATGAGACAAACAGAGGATAAACAGGATATCCAGGAACAGTTCGACTGTGTTTGTCTTCCTAAGTGAGTCTATATCTGTACTTAATTATCTCTGCAGTCTGTGTGATGTTGCCCAGCCACGGGCACTGTGCTTTCTGCCTTTTGTTGTGCCAGATTTTTAAAGATCCTGTCTCGATAGACTGGCAGAGTACTAAAACAAATGCCAGTCTTTGGTAAATTGATGCCATTTATAGACCTTTCAGTGAAACGGGATTTTCTTTGATGTCCTCAACATAGTTTTTGAGGAGGGCAAACAAACAGGACACAGGGGTTTATGATCAGAAATGCTGACTCATCCTGCAGTGAGACAGTCAATCCTTGATACACAACAGTGTCAGCCTGTCTGTATGCAAGCTCATCTGGCTACATGTTTGCCAGGCTTTTGGTGTCCGCCATCGTCAATAGGAGCTTTGTGTCTGATCGGCAGTGAAGAGGGATGGAGAGACTCTGCCTGCATGCAAGATGCTATACAGCTTGATTCCTGGAATACTGGAGTCAGTGCTACTTTGTTCATGTCGCCCACATGAAGCTGAGGACAAAACCAGTACACAGACTTGATGGTTTGGGGTTTTCTGTGTAGTTTTAGCCGCTGGCTAAAATGGCCTCAAAGAATTTGTATCCCGGAAAAGGTCATCTGTCTGGTCAGTGCGTATTTACTACACTGGGTGTAAGAAACACCGTCTCATGCCAGCTTAAGCATTCTGTCTGACCTCCTAGTTTGAACAGCGGGTCACTCCATCCTGCAGTTTTTAGAAAGCCAAAAACGTGTTGTGCCGATTATGACTTTTTTTTGCTTCTGCAAGCCATGGATGGGAAAAAACACATTTGTGTCTTTGCATCTTTCCAAAAAGATGTGTGTTTTCCATTCTCATCTGACTTCTGCAGCTTTTTGATCCATGGATCCATAAAAACAGAGCAGGTCTGTGCATGCCCTGTTCTGCACAAGGCTGTCCTGTTCAGTGCTGGGGGCAATAAAAAAGGAAACCTTAAATAGCAGTAGCCTGGAAAGGGAAAGGGACAGCTCTTAAAGTCTCATTCTTTATTTTTCTCTTTGTTTCCCTTTGGCCTCCTATTCTTCTTAGACTTTTTTTTTAGTCCCCTTTTTTTAGTGCTATAGTTTGTCCTTAAACCCGAGTTTGTGCATGTATTTGTTGCACAGCTGCTACTGTGTTGTCTGCATGCCTTACTTTGGAAAAAGCAGAGTGAAGCTTGATGTGAAGTAAGTTTTGTTAACTTGCTTGAGTGTTTCGATTAAAACATAGACAAAAAATATATATTTTTTCTTTTTAAGAAATGTTTTTCTTTTCTTTGAATGCACATTCTCAGATTCAAATTCCAGCATCTCTCTCCTTTTCTTGTAAACATTTCAATCTTTTTTCGAGATCCTGAAATTCCTTCACATCTTTGTTGGTTGCAGCTGTGTCCACCGTTTTCATTAGGTCTATCCATGGCTTTCACTGTGCAAGTTTTAAAGAGAAACTTCTAATCCCGGTGCACATTTTGGCTTTTGCATATTTGTTCTACCTCGTCTTTGTGCGTGCTTGTTTAGCATCTGAGTGAATCTGGATAACTGCGTGTTCTTCTCAAGGGCTAGGGAAAGCAGCGAGGAATGATGCTGGCAAAGTGTGAACCTGTCACTCATCCTCTTGGAACTTGCATCAAACTGAATCCTTATTACATCCCTTCGTTTTTATTTATTGCGCATGACTTAGCACACATAGGCTTGCAAGCATTATAGGTTTAGTAAAAATGTTTCTTTCATTCTCTAAAATCCAATTTTAGGCCTAATTTACTATTTAAAGAAATATATATTTTCATAATGAGAAAGAGGGCTTGGAGGCCACATGTGTTAAAATAGCAAAGGAACACGAGAACCAACTCCCAACATGGTTTTAATGCAGTAATTTGACACATTACTGTTGCAGTTTAGCTGTTTTTGTAATTTCCTTTTTGTTTAATAGCTCCCATTCGATCGTCGATGAAGTGAGTACTTTGCAGAGGTCAGTGTGGGTCATCAGCACACATGTATGTCATCCCAAGCTGAGCGTTGGGAGAGAGTAAGCGCTTCACACTAGGAGACCCTGTGAGGCCATTCATGTGAAGCTGCAGTTAGGGGGAGACGGGTAGCGGAGTAATGAAGTGTTGATGGCTGCTGGATCAAAGCGGAGGTTGACCGAGGCCATTCGGAAACAGCCAAGGCGCTGAGTGTAGGGGTACCCACATCTCTCAGCACCGGCCCCCAATCCCAACCCCTGTGCACAAACATACACATCGACAGTTACCTCTGCTGATCCCATTCTGGGCTAAGCACTTGTGTGGTTGTGTGGGACTCGGACTTACGGGGTGTTTCATAAATAAAAAAGAAGCGATACAGTGAAAATGATTTATGATTATTGGAAGGACAGGGTGCGGCAGGGTGGGGGCTTCAGAGAGGAATGAGGGGCCTCCCCTGTTTGAAGTCTTTTACAGCTGTGAATTATTTTCCCTTTGATTCACTCAACTCGAGATGAGGAAGGGTGAGGGAGTTTGTGTGTATAGCTGTGTGTGCATGTGGGGCAGGTCACAGAACCTGGGAGTGTCTCGACAAAGTCAGGAGCCTGAGAGCTTGGCTACCGCTGCACAAGCTGGAATGCATCATCTCCAGCGAAAAAAGCAGAACCTTTTTTAAAAAATCATATTTCACTTTTTCACTCCTCCCCTTCTATTCCCACTGACTTCATCCTCCTCTTCTATGGACCCCCTTGGTAGTAGAGTCTGATTGTCTGTTACGCGATATGTTGTTTACTCTCTTTTTACTTTATTTTCTGGACTTTAAGTGGCATCGGAGCATCAGTCGAAAGAGCCCCAAAAAAAAATCACAATTAAAGGAAAAAACATATATAAGTTGCTCCAGAGAGTGTCACACTTTTGGAAGAAAAAGTGATAATTGAATCTACCAAACCTGACATAACCAGATCAGCGGCCTTGTGGTAGAGTGTCTGCCCTGAGACTGGAATGTCATGAGTCATGCTGAGTCACACCTGCTATGCTATGCTATGGAGTTGGATTGGTGGGTTAAACCACCAAACAGTTCCTGAGCGCGGCTGTGACTGCAGCTCACCGCTTCACCAGGGGATGGGTCAAATGTAGAGAACAAATTTTACACACCTAGGTACATGACAACTGATGAGACTTTAAACTTTAACTTACACCTTAAATTTGCATCCACTGCTTCTTTTGTTGCACGTCAAATTCGATGCTCGTTGCACGTGGGAGAAGCTAGCGTCAAGTTTTTAGCCTTATGAAACATCAACTGTAGCCTGTGTCTCATTTACAATGCATGGAAGATACAGATGACTTTGAGAAATGAGGTTTATCTATTTTGAAGAACTCTACAAAACATCTGTTAACATGTCTCCGCGTCGGGGTTCATGAGATCATTCAATCTGTGTGTATATCAATATTACTTATATACACACTTATTTTGCCCTATAGCTGTTTTTAGCGGAAAAATAGCCTATTAATGTTTTTAAAAATCACACATAAGTTGCTTTTAAGTATGTCGAACCCTAAAACTGGTACTTTTTTCGACATTTTAGTGTTTAGATGTAAAGTGTGTTCTTCAATCCCTTGTAATTAAAAAAAAAATGTATGCCAGTGATGTCCTGGATTTTCTATGATAGATTTGCAGCAAAGGGAAGAAATGCATTTAAAAGATAGGTCATAAGTTTTTGGGTGTGTTTCTCTTTTTTAGATAAATACCACTTCCTTCCTCTAACACTCCCTAAGATAACCCCCGTGAGTGGGGCAGCATGTTGTCCCAGGATGTTCAGTCTTTTCTGGTTCTCTTATATTTTTCCTCTAATTTCCAGGGACAGGTGTACAAACAAGCCTCTTCTTTTTTCTGGGTTGCAAACACTGACCGCCTCTGTGGACTCATGCCCCCATTGACCAGAGGATTGTAACCCTACCATGCCTGTTTCCATTCTGCAAACACATACATAGACTTTATTTATTTTTGCTTGCCTCTGTCACTGTTCCAGTTTGCCATGGCCCACAGTGCACATCCACATCCCTGCTGTGTTATTCTTGGAGGGCCAGAGAAAAACTTTCCCCTCTGATGGGCTCTCATCTGTTTTTTGTGCTTAGGGTATTCCCAATTATCCTGACTGGAACAATGGGCTTGACAGGGAGGGCTGTGGTGACACAGGAGTAACCGGGGTGTGTGTGTGTGTGTGCAATTCCCAGAGCCTTACATCTCACCCTAAAAACCTCTGGATGTCAGCCACTCGGGACTTTTTTCACATGGCTTTCCAGGGAGTCTACAGCCATTTGATTTATGCAAACAGAGTGCCAAACCTCTGTCCAATATTTCTGGTATATGTTTTATATGGGAATTAAGTGATATTTAGGAATAGTGTAAGTTCATATGCACCTGAAGAAGTGGCAAACCGAGAAGTAAAAAAAAAGCAACTGTTATCTTTTTTTTTTTAACATCAACTTTAATGTTTTTAAATGAATGGAAGCAAACCTGTCTGATGCTTGAGGGGAAAGCAGACATACTTTCACATTTGTGGGAGCGTGTTGCTTTCCTTCGTTTCCTTTTGTTTGCATCTGCGTTGGTTTGTGTGACTGCACTGGTCATCAGGAGCGTTGAATGTGACTTCCTGCTTCCTATTGGTCTAAAGTCACCTCAGCACAGACATTACCGTAACCAATGGCAGCAGAGCCACTCACTGAAGCAGCTGCTTCTACCATCTCTGCTTCCCCCATTTTTCAGTGAGATAACTTGATTAAACACGAATCACCAATTTTCTGGACATTTGTTTGTCATTCTGTTCATCAGATAATAATAAGCTATCGATAACATCTGGATGCTTCCTGTTGTTCAGTTCCTTTCTACAGTGATTAATTTGTGACACATGAATGTCATTTCATTTAAGCTGTGATTAGTCTGTCTTGCCCGTCTTTAAATACCCACCCCCCCTTAAAAAAAACCCTCTATTTGCACTCACACACACATACACTCTTGTGTTCTCTAATGAGAGCGCTGGTTCACCTTCCTACTCGCTGCTCTTCTCACTCTGGCCTTTCACCCGCTCTCCTTCTCTTTCAGGGCTCAGTAACAGCAAACACACCACCAATAAGCCAGACACCCTTTGTCCTCTGTTTGCTCACCACATACCTCTACTGCTTACTTATCCTCTTTTCACTCCCTTTTCTTCTTTCTTTTCCTTCCATGGTTAGAAACTGTTGCAAAGGAGTGGCTTCTCAAGCTGGTGTTTCCCTACTCATTCTCATTTCCAGCTACACCAGATCAGCCTCCAGCTGCTGTTACAGCCCTAATCTCTTTGCTTTTCGTTTTTCAGAACAGTGCTTTCATAACACTAATAATTACTGAAAACTGTTGGCTAATATCCTTTCTCGTGCAGCAGATGTATTGATAGAGGAATATTGCTTCCTGTTGCTTGGGGCTCATCGGTTTGGGCTGCGATGATACCTGCTCTCTCTCCTCTGAGAGCATGCAGCCACCTCTTCTGTCTTCTATTTAGCTTTCGTCTAAGCTGTCATCCTCTAGGGTTGACATATCCATAACCTCCAGTCAGGACTGCTAGGATCTCACTTCTAGGTGGGAAGGAGAGGTCCTGACAGGGTGTTACCTGGAGTCCCAGGAATTCTTGTCTAGCTTTCAGTCTTTATTAGGTTGTAAATGTTGCTGTCTGAGCTTTTACTGTCCTAAACAGACCAGAGAATCTGTACTTCTTTCATTCATGCTGTGCAATATATAACTTATCCATGTAGGAACATGGCTATAAACCAACATGTTCGGACAAGACAAATGAGTTGAGGTGGATGTCTGGATGTGGATGCTTCAGTCGTGGAGCTGGGGGATCTCCCAGTTGCTTGTGTCCTGCCAGATTTAATCTTCCCACATTCTCAATTTGTAGAACCTCCGCCCATACCCTTCATCCTTTCTCTATTGTTGTTTTAAAAACTCTGTTCAAAGAAAGTCCTGTTTTTTATGTTTTTAGCATGTTCTTGTAACATTTTTCTCATGATGGAGGACATATATTAAAAAAAAGCTTAAAACTTCATTTCTGAGTATTTTTTGCACTGGTAATGTGAGGAGTGTGACGGGTTGTAAGTTAGCGGGAGAGAGTGTAAACATAGGGATAGTGGGAAATATGGGCAGGCTTGCCAATGGTTTCGCAGCCCAAAACTCAGAGGTGACTTTCTCTTGAACCTGCAGAAACTATGTCCTTGAAAATAACACAGGTTTTTTGATTTTACCTAAAATGGACATAATCATAGTTAAAAGACCACTGGGAGCGATTTCAAAATAGATCAAAAGATGATCTAGGTGGGTCTTTAATCTATAGGTGTGACATTGATGACAAAGAACTGATCACTGCAAAGAGAACTGAATTTGTGAAAGATGATTATTAATCTTTTTCAACATTTCTCTCTTCAGGTAGCCAAGGTGGAGTACATCAGGAGGAAACCTAAGCTGAAAGAAGTCTTCGTCCGGTTAGAAGACCACCTGGAGTGTGTGTGCACATCGCACCATCATGTAATAGAGCACTCAGATGCAGATACAGGTAAATGTGACGATTGTTGCAGTTTCCGCAGTGTTCTACAGCTGAATCCTGATCTCTTCCTCACGTGTGTCTCTCCCCGGCTTGGCATTGACTGACTTGATAATCACCGAGCAGACATGTCCACCTCCTGAACAGCTCTAAAGCTTCCTGCTTGTGCTTCATATGGGATAGTTTGTGCATAGGTGTACTCAAAAGCTGCTTGGCATGACTGCAAGTAACTGCCATTTCCTGATGCTTTTCTCTCCTTGGGAGTAGATAAGTGCTGTAATGTGTTAGCTGACAAGGCATGCGAAGAATTCATAGTTATATCTTTGCACTTTTCTGTCTCAAGGCTGTTGTGCTTTTTTTGTCTCAGAAACCCTGCTTTTTGCTTTTAATCCTCCTGCCTATCCACCCTTCTCAACTGTATTTTCAGGCCATCGTAGGGCTAAAGGTAAAAAAGCAAGGACATATTGGTGACAAAATAAAGTTGATCTCATTATCCAAAAATCTACTGGAAGGCCGAGGAGGGAACAGGTAGGACTCGTGCGCTGACGTCTCACGTTTTGGTGTTTCATCGGCCCAATCAGGGCACAAGGAGGGCCTGTCAATCTCTGCCACCAGTCACATCACACAGCCAATCAGTATGAGGAGGGCTGATAAGCATGATCCCCAAAGCTGCATGTTGAACTTGTGGTCTGCTGAGCACACACACTTCCCATATTTGCTCTTTGTGTCATGCTTCAGTGTTTTTGTTTTCACCTTTTTCTGTTGCATTGTGCTGTAAAACCACAGTTTGTACAGGTTCTTGAAAAGACACCCCTTCTCTTTGTGCGTTTGTTCTTTTTGATATTGCCAAATTGTCATCACTGTCTCAAATAAATTTGTGTCGGTTCTTGCATGCTCACAAAACAAAGTGCAAAAAGGAGTGTTAAACAGTTGAAAAAAAAATCTGAATTTATGATCCTTTTCATTTGTCAAAGAAGCAATCTTGTTTTTAAAATGCATGAATTAATTCAAAAATAATCCAAGAAGCTAACTTTTTAGTGAGTGAATGCTTGAATGTTTTTCCGTTGTCTTTTCACTAATTTTCATCTTGCCTCTTTCTTTTTCTCTCTTGTATAGTGGATGTGAGGTGAGACCGGTCAGAGCAAGGCACTTCTGCTTGGGAGGGAGATAAGAAAAGAGGACGCCACCAACAGGACACCTGCTCTGTCCTCTTTCCCATCGCCATGCGATTTTTGCTAAAGACTTTCTTAATAAAGCTGAAAAAGAGACAACAGGCTAAACCCAGAAAGATGCCTTAAAACAGGAAGAAGTCTGCCCCGTACCCCGCCAGCTGAACTGTTCAACCGACTGACAAGAAGGTGCAGCTCGGGCAGGACGGAAAGATCCCGATGGGAGACGATGAAAGGGATTTGTACTCAACTTTCTCAGCAAACTTTGTTTGAAAGGACATACAACAGGATCAGACTTTGATGGGAATCCAGCGACTCAACATGAGGGCCCTCCATAATTTAAATGTGTCTCTCAAACTCAAGAAGAAAAAGGAGACAGGTTTTGGAACAATAATGCCAAAAGAATGAGTGATAGACAGCAGATGGGTGTCGGAGATTTGCTCTCAATAAAAGCAAATCTTGTTCTTTCCCCCAAGAACCTCTGTGACTTTGCTCACCTGCTATGTACAGTTTAAATTTAAAAACCGAGGATGCGCCGCTACTTACAAACTATTTATATGTGTTGACTTCTTTTTTTCTCTTTCAATAGTTAAGAAAAGGCAGAAAAAGTGTTTTTTTTTTCATGATCGCACAGAAATGCAAGTTCTGTGTGGTCTGATTCTTTGTATTCTTCAGTATCACAATCTCAGTGTCATTTTTTTTTTTTTTTTTTAGTTTTTCTTTTTCAAAACCATGTTTCGTATTATATTGCAGTATATCTGATTGAACTTTTGCATTTGGTTTGAACATGTGTGTGCAGGAGGAGATGTGAAAGTTAGTACAGGAAGATGCTTTATTTTTTTTAATGAAATATATTATGCATACTTATATCCATACATGTCATTTGTCTTTGGTGTGGTTGAATGGACACATTTCATCAGTTGGACCAAAAAAAAAAAAAAAAAAAGAAGAAAAAGCGTTAGAAAATGGAGAAAAAAGTCATGTTTGTTAGGTTGTTTACATCAGCTGTGAAAAAAGAAGGATAAAGGGATAAAGCAGCTCAGACAGGAATCTTAACAGCCAGTAGCTGAGTAATTTGGCTTATGCTTCAGTGGTTTAAGTGTGTCTATGGCACAATTCCTTTTTCATATAAAGCAACAAAGTCATAAAAGCATTTTTTTTATTTGGATTAACCCCAATTTGTCGTAAAAGTACATACATCTGGAGTCAATATTTAGAAACACACAAGCTTGTTTATAAAAGTTAAATTTTTGTGTTAAACATGCATGACGTTGCCTTTTGTGTTTCTCTTTATATAAATGCTAACAAGGTTTAGGATCAGGCAGCAAAACTTGATAGATTTATTCCACACAAACATAAAGATTCTGCATTTATTCTATTTGAAGTGTGAATCGGACAGACAAAATCCCCACAAAGACAGACACACAGCCTCTCTGCTCATAAAAGCAGGTTGTTTTATGTATCGTTAATGCTGATAAGAAAGTTGGCCGCCGCTTTGCTTCATAGCTTCCTAAGCCCATATGTTGTTCTTGCAAAGAGCAAAGTGCATCTCAAAGAGTGAATGAGTGAGCAAAGTAAATGGACGAGTTCATGAATGGGCTCCTTGTTTAGTTAGGCTTAACTCCCTGGTTGACAGGAGAACAAATCACTCCACCCCGTGGAGGGACGTCCATGCAGCCGCGTACAATCAGGACAGATGATGATGTGCGCTGAGGTGGTCTGAAAACATTACAGTGCTGACCTGACCCTGCACTCCAGCGGAACAAACAAGTACTTTCCTGCTAGTTCTTTTAGCGGTGATAAATGTGCAATCTGGGCCAAAACAACAGTTTCTTCCACCCTGTTTTGCAATGAGAAGCCATCTGAGGTTAGTCGTGCTTACAGAGCAGAGTGAGTGAGTCACAGTGAAGCAAAAGACAAGTAAGAAATGTCTGACTGAGTCAAGGCTGTATCAGTGTCTGTTCATTGGTGGACATAGCATCAGCTGCTATATCTGAACTGCTGAGGCTTCACCGCTGTGCTCTCAGTAAACAAGGGACCACACATAGAGCTATAGAATATAGTTTTATTAGACAAACAGGGACAAATTTATTTGATGATTTTCTAACAATACAGATAAATCCAAATTGTTTACCATATGTTGATTTTCATAAAAACTGATTGTGAAGTTTCAGATTTGAATCAAGTTATTAGCCTTCTATGCCTACGACACAAACTTAACACAATCTGCAGGAAAAACCCTCTGTCAAATTCTAAGCAGACTTTATGATCATTTAAAGAGTATGAAATAAATGACAGATGTACTCATTTTGTGGACGCGAACAAGTGGAGCTGCCATGTCCTGATGCTACCACCGCAGGCAAAGCGGAAGCTGAATGTGAGGGCGGTGTACACAGGAAATGTGCGCTTTCTCAGGCTTGTGGGCCAAGCAGGAGCTGGGCTTTATTCCAGGATCTACCAGCAGCAGACAGTACGTTCTGGGGGCTTTATTGCTTTTGCCTGAGCTCACTCTAATCCCGGGGCTGAGGGACATGAAAGTCCTTCTCCTTTGCACTTCCCAGCCGCACACCCAGCTTATTACCTCAATAGGGAGTCAGATAAAGAAAGGCAAAACATGAAAGAGAGAAAGGATCAGAGAAACAGCGACTGGGCCAGCCAGTGGAACAGAGGATAAAGTCAATAAAGTAAAGATAAAAGGAGGAGCAGTGGCTTGATTGATTTTATTGTTTTTATCTGACCTGCACAGCTTTATTCACAGAGATGTGGGGAGGGTTGAATTGGGGGGTTTAGAAATGGTGAGTGCAGTGCATTCACAGTGCAGGGAAAGAAAAGCAATATGTCACGGTGGGGAAAGCGGGAGGAGGAGTGGGAATATCCCGAGGAGTGAGAGTCCAAAGGCTGGGGGGGGGGTCAAAAAAGAGGGAATGTAGTGGACTCAGGATGTGGGTAATCGGCACCACAGCAAGAAAGGCCAGACAGGTCAGCGCTTAAGTGGACGTGCTTTTATAAACAATGCCAGAGGGGCACCAGGGGGCAGGTAAGGTGTTAAGAAGGCTGCTCAATGGGCTTTATGTTTGCGTGTGATTGAGTGTGTGTGCAGCGTGTGCAAAGAGTGCACATGTGTGTGACTGTGCCCGCAGGTTAACCATGCACTGTTTGCATGCAAAAAAGCAGGACTTTACAACAAATAAATTGTTGCCAGAATGTCAAACGTATCCATGTTTGTGGCATTACTAAGTTTCTATGTTCATTGCCTGTGGGTAATTTAATTGGCAGAACTTAGTTTGATTGACAGAAAAAACTCCTCATAATTACCTTTGACTGTTTCCTTCCCAGAGTACAGATCTCTTTAACTTTTTGCCTCCTTCCTGTCCCCCTCTTATGTTTCTCCTCCCTGCCCCAAACTGTGGCCTCTGGGTTTTGAGGAAAGGCAGAGATGGCCTTTGAGCAAGGCGGCAGCAGGGTTTGTTTGAGGCCACTGCCTCATATGCAGGTCTTTGTTGTTTGCCGCTCTCTCATGTCTTCATATCCTCCCCCCCGTCTTTCTTTCCCCTCATCAGCCCCTGTCTGCCCCCCCACACTCTAACACCGTTCTGCTCATGACTTTGCCAGGGCCCCCTTTGTACAAATGACCCTGCTAATTATATATTTAAGGTATTTGGCTCCTGTGAAAACAGCTTGGGGTTAGCAGTGAAATGTGGCGGGGCGGTGGGAGAGAGGAAGGTGTATGGGGTTGTGGTGTGGTCCATGGTCTCATGGCTATCATTACTGCCCAGCGTAAAATGTAAACACTGGATTAGGACAGCCAAGGCTGATTCAGGAGCAAGATTGTTGAGGTGATGGTGCTTACCTTCCTTTT
>BSAI01000125.1:11399223-11497989 GCA_036245035.1 Adrianichthys oophorus | reverse complement strand
TGGCAGTCTGTCGACTTTCTCTCCGTACAAGCAAGGATAAAAGGAAGTTGGCTTACAAGCATGCAAGCATGGCTACTCTGTAACCATTTTATGTCTTTTCGCTCATAAAAAAGTTGAATTCAAGCATGTAATATAGACATTTAGAAATGGCCATTTAAGTTTTCCACTGAGAGAGATTCAGTGAGGATCATCATTTGACCTCCTCCCTGCTCAACTTCCGTCTTTCCCATATCAACCTTCTTTGCTCACTTTTCTTTACAACTCTTTGTCACCGTCCCATCACCTGTCAGCTTTCTGGGCCATAGCAAAAGATGAGACCACATTTTGGCCCCAAAAGAACAGCTCTGAAACTGGATCGTTGCACTCTGGATCCCCCAGGGAGACGGGGGGTGTTTAGGGTGGCTGATGCCGCCGATAGCCTGGAGATGAACTGTTGCCTCCTCGATCCCTCAGTGGAAACTTGCTGACACAGGATCCCTCTCTTATTCATGCTTCCACTTCAATGCAAACTTTGTCCGGTTAAACTTCACAAAAACGACTTCCCAAACCCGAGACAAACCTTTAGCAATTGTTTTAATGAAACTGGCACTGACTGCAGTAATCCATGGAAGCCTGGATTTACAGGATTTACTGGAAAGGTGATGGAATTAATTTTCACTTCCTGTTAGTCAAATCGGTCTGGATTTCTGGAACTTGCTGTCAGCATCTGTGTGGAGGTTGAAAGAATGCCTGGAAAGCCTCACAGCTGATCCATAAGTACACAACTCCTTCTACCCTCCTGAGTATCTTCTGCCTAAAGTGAACCTGGCAGGGCCTCTGTCAGGTTTTATTAAACGGAGGGAGGAAGGGATCAAGAAGAAGAGATGGGAGTGAAGAAAGGCGTGTCGCAGGAACTGCAGAGAGCAGAGGTCTCTGGAGGGTGATAAGTCAGCTTCTAATGCTCCGAGAGGAGGTTTGCGTGTGTTGTAATTAGAAGAAAAAAAGTTCATGGGTGTTTGTGAGTGTGTGATCATGCACATTTTCCTGTGGGAGCATAGAAAGGGAAGTCAGTTTGTCTTTGCACACAGAGTGAATCAATCTCCAATTAGATTGAAGGAGAGAGCGGCGCTTGGTTTGTGGGAAAAGAGGAAGAAAGCCTAGAATACGCGCGTGCATGAGTGCACATGCAGAAATGTGCGTGCAAGAGCGTGCAATTACATGTGTGAGGTCGGGAGTAGCCAGCCTGACCAACATTCTTGGGCCGGAGTATTGTTAACTGTGGTGTAACCATTATCAGTGTTTACTTTGATCCAGCCACCACTACAAGAGTAATGGGCTCTGCAGAAGTCAGCCTCTTTCTCATCTTAGGGAGTTTTGTCTGGCTGATGATGTTCAGGGTAAGGTCCCCCTTAAAAGTATTCAACATCCCATAATTCTACATTTTGAGAGGACCACCTGGTTTCATGCTGTTTTGTAGTGGGCAAGCTTTTTGATGTGTCTCTGGGAGGAGGTTTACTCTGAGATTGTGGGAATCAGGTGCCCTTCTACCTGTCTGATGAGGGTATGATGAGAACATCACAACAGACCTCACACTGTTCACACCAGCTGGCGGGTGTCAGACGCACCTGGCGTTGAACCCACACACGTCACTATAAGAAAAAACGGGAAAGAAAGAGAACCGTTGAGGAAGTCATGTGGACATTTTCAGAAGTTTTAAGAATATTAATAATGAAGACTTTTTAATTATGTGCTATAACCATTTCTTAAAGTTAAAGGCAAAAATAAACACCTTTTAAAAAAATTTCATCCAATAAAAATGGTTCCAAATTTTTTAAAATTAATTTTAGTGAAGGAAGACTGTTGATTTGTGTCTTCAGAGGTCTGAGTCAGACATTTTTGTTTATTATATGTTAACATCAACATTTTTTTTAATTGGAGCTCCTTAAAAAACTTCTGCGTCTATGATTTTCTTCTTATATACATAAAAGTTTGCCTATGTTCCAAAGTGTGCCAGGTAATCAATCACCTAATGATGCCTTACACCTACTTAAATAGAGAAACTGATGGTCAACCAAAAGAAAATAAGATCTCAAAATCCTAATAATTAAGATAGCTTAAAAAGCCTAAAACAAAGTAAGCCCGCCCCCACTTCCTGTCATTCATCCAGTGGAACAGGGAACTTTTAGCATGTCATAGTAGTTTCAACACAGTTACAAGCTTTTCAAACTGCGTTTTTTCGACTGCTCCTGATTCACAACGATTTGAATAAAGAAATACTCAGAATTGCAATTGTGGGCTTAATTTTCTTTATGTTTGCGCTCCTATCATCAGAAAAATGCCACAAGAATATGTTAAAAACACCAACAACACGATCAAGCGAAAATTATTACTGTTGTGACAAAATAAGCAGAAAATTCCTTAGTCAAAGGTGGCAGGTGGCAATGTTACACACATATAATATCAGGTTGATTGAAATGATAACATCTGCAAATAAGCATGGTTTCTTTTCTAGTTTTGGCTGAATCATGATTATCCATACAAATGTTAAGAAGTTCTGCTGAGCTTCACTACAAGGGAAATCACACACCGATAATCTTGTGATTTCTATGATAAAAAACCTTCTAAAGCTTCTTTCTTCTTGCTGTGAACTTCCGGCCATGTTCATTCAAAAGCTGCCTGCATTTTTGTGAGGTTATCTTCTGAAGAAACCCCCCACATGACCGTCTTTGATGCGAGGTGAGGCTGAAAGAGTCGGAGTGGAAGCCGTCTGGATGGAGTGGGGAAGGTCATGACAGAGGGGCAGGAGGGAATGAGCGATGGGGAAATGGTGGGGGAACATTAAGGGATCCTGACAGCATGTTAACATTAGAGACTCTCAAACCTCACAGCACCCCATTTGTTCTGTCATAACTTCCAATAGTCTCATTTTGGTTCTTGCGAACCTCATCTGCTATAATTTTGACTCTCTTCTGGTCAGATGAGAGCTTCTATTCACTAAAGTCTCTTGATCTTTGTGTTGCTGCTTTACACTTCAATCCCCAACTGTTGCTCCCAGCCTTATTCACATTTTGTTGAATACTGCTATTTTCTCTGGTGATTCAGTTGGTCTGGTTTTATCTGCACAGCTTTTTCATATTTTCTGTGCTTGGTGAGATGATGTCATTGCAGATTGTGCAGCTCCTCAGACGCGTACATGCACAGTTCCCACTAACCTTTGGTTTATTTTCAGTGGTTTCAGTCTGACCTGCATATCTCAAAAATGACTTTCCCCAAAGCTAATAACAGCAGCAGCATAAGTGCAACCAGTAGTGAACTGCTGGAAGTTATTGTCGCAAGATGAGAAACAGACCTGCCAGCGGTTTGGAAACTCTGTGAACTGCAGGCATGTTTGACAACACAATAAGAATGCTTAACTCCGTTTCAGCCCTGCCTCTGTCCACCTTTCCCTTTAATTTGCTCTCCGTGAGCTAAAAACGCTTGAACACCTGCTATTCTCAAAGAATTATTCATTGTTGTGCAGAGCTGGAGGTGTAAATCATTGCAGGCCACTGCGCGATGCCACAAGTCCTCAGAGAGAAAAGACTGACATGTCAGACCTGCTGGTAAAGAAAAGAGCATGTGCTCACCGTCCGGGAATGACTCTTTCACTCCCACTTTCTTATTTAAGCTCTACCCAAGAGACACATATCTATCACACAGTGTTCATTATTCAAAAGCTGTTTTTCTGAGTGTTCTATAATTCCAGCTAAAGACTGTTTTGATCTACAAAAGGCATGCCAAGTAAAACTAAAGGTTTCCCTTCTCATACAGCATGTTTTGTAAGCCCGTTTGTGTATTCTGTGAGCTCTGTAACCAAGCACGTGCTTGGTTTTGAACTCCAAAGTACTGTTCACATCGTTCAGGCGGCCACTTCCAATGAAAAGTATGAAAACGTGTTTTAAAACTCTCACATTTACACATAGCTACACACATTTCTACGACTGTTTTTCGGGCTCTAAGTACAAAACGCCATTGAACGTGCGTTCAAGTTAAACCGGGTCAATCAGGGACTCAGATTTGGGAGAGACATTCCCTTTTAACTCATGCAAGTGCCAACTATTTGAAAATGATTAATTAAGGAGAAATTAATTTGTGCCCGGCCAGAGTTGTATCACACCAAGTCTACCATTTATCGGAATAAAGCAGTGAAAGAAAAAGCTTGGAGCAAGGTTTGAGAGATTTTCATTACTTCGACATTTTGTACCAAGCCACCATAAAAGGGGGGCATGTGCGAGTAAACAGAAAAAGAAAAATAGGCGTTAGGCTAAATGCTCCTTTAAGAATTTGCGTTTGGCACGTTCAAAATTAACTGTTTTTTGATTGCAACATGACAGAGAAAAAAAGGTTTATGTGAAATGTATAATATTAGATTTTAGATTAGACGTTAGATTTTTTCTTTATTCACCAACAGTTGAAGAATAAGTTCCTTTCATTTAATTTATGAACAAATGTATCAACACAACTCTACAAATGACTTTGGACTAACAATTTTTAGTGACTTTTGAAATGCTTTTAATATTCTTATTATCTAAGGATCATTTAAGCGATATAAAACAATTTCCCCCAAAAAATAGAAGATTTTTTAATTTTAGTATGCTTTGAAAAAAAAAAAACAAATAGCCAATCAAGGCATTTGTTTGGAAAATCATGTGTATTTTAGCTAGCTTGTCTTGTTTCCCATTACTGTAACTGTAATTTTGCAACTACTACAATGACCAAGGCTGTCATTTTAACTGCTTTGACATTATTTGTATCTAATTTGTATAATATTGAAAAGATCTTAGAGCATATGGGCAAAAACATATCAGAACACTAAATGAAAACTGTATTAATTGAGTGTTTCACTGTCATAAAAACTATACGACCTAATTAAATGCTAAATGGCGTTTACTTAAACAGCCCAAAGTGCTTTACGGTCACGGTCCCATTCACCCATTCACACACCTATGACGGCACTGCTGCTGAACACCGGCATCAACCTTCCATCAGAGGCAATGTGGGGTTCAGTGTCTTGCCCAAGGACGCTTCAATGCATGGCCGGGAAGGGTGGAAATTGAACCTGCAATCTTCCTATCAGAGGATGACCACCCTACCACTGCACCACAGCCGCCCCCATTAGTTTTGTTTCATTGAGCATTTATCTTATCGACACTCAGAATGGAGCTCTTACTAGGCTTTACATTAGAGAGCATAAAAAAGACAAAAGAAGAAGAGGAAGAACAGGAAAATGCCTCAAATAGTGACATATGAACAGAGTCCTGTGGGTACGTAGTTTTTTTTTTGTTTTGTTACCAAAACATTCCAAATTTTGAAAGCAGTCTGTAGTTCTAGAGAACCCATCCCTGCATATAGTATAAATGGAAACCATTTTTGATTTGCATTCTACACATCAACTAAATGAGTAACTATCAAGATATTTTTCATTCAACATGTCAAGACTGGAAAGGTTTCATTTCATTGGCTGCTGACACTTGACACAAGTTTACCCTGATTACAGAAAACCATGGGTGATTGTGTTTGGTGCAGGTATATGTGTGATTGTGTGAACACATGCTTAGCTGTGGGTGGGGTCCTCTGGGGTGTGAAGGCCTCTGTAAAGACCTCAGCAATCCTCTGTCTTGCCTCAGGGAGCTGTGGTGACAAATTTAGGGTAAGCCTTGTGACCCTCTTTTTCTGTCACATTCTCTTTGAAGCTGTGGGCTGCACACACAGAGAACCACAGTAAAAATAATGCTGCTTTGTCATTGTTTACTTCTGTTACATTACGTTCCTTCATTACACTTCATATTATACATACCACAGTTCCTATTTGTCTTGAACATTGCTTTTCATTTCTGTGGCTCTTGAGGTCTAATTTCTTGGTTTGATTAAAAAAACTAGACAAATTATGATCCAAAACTCTAAAATAGTTCCCGTAACTCAGTGGTTTAAGCAACTTGTCTGCCATAAACTTTGATGAGGGTTCAATTACCATATTGACAGACATTGTGTCTTTTGGCAGAAGTGCTAACCCTACCCTGTCTTCTTTGAATGACTAGTTTTTATAGTTACCATGTCTGCCCCAAGGTTTATATTTTTATGGTTTATTTTAGTTTACATTTGTTCATAAAAAATGTAAGTCTGATTTCTTTAAAGGCATTTTTTTTTACATTTTTTCTCCCCTTTTTTAAGAGTAAAAAATGTTTCTTCTCATTTTCAGTATCCCTTCTGACGAGGAAATCTCAGTTGAACTACATTACATTTTTTTTAAATAGCACACGTCAAAGCTTTTATATATAAAACTACCTTAGATTGACTGAGTTATGATTTTTGTTACAATACTTTCAAAAGATAATGCGACTATGCTAATGTCAAAAGTGTTCAGTCAAGGTTGCAGCCAGTATTTTGGTGCAACATGAAGGACCAAAAACAAAAACCATAATGATTCTAATTGAATTTTGTGATGAATGTATGATCTGTAGAGGAATTTTTTTAAGATTTATGCTGGCCTGATTTTGTTTGCTTACAACCAGAGACCCGGACCTCTTCGTCCTAGCAGTACATGAAAATGGCACAAAATGCAGAGATAATGTGCCGGCATACCACAAACAACCACAACGGAATGTCAATTAGTAGATTTGTGTAGTGAACATGTGAGATTTTAGGTAACAGCAGACACAGGACTTTTGTTTTCTAGTGTTGGACGCAGTTTTCGCCGCTCATTACTGTCTTTACCATGTAAACAACATACTGAACAAATGTCTTTTTCAGCTCTAGTACCATAATGAAGGTCCAAAAGGTCATGCAATCCACACAAAAATAGCAATTTATTTCATTTTCTTTATTGAAACTTTTAAAACATGTTTTCTAAGCTTAAACAGATTTTATTTGTCTTTAGGATTTGTAAATGAAATGTAAGCATATAAATCAAAATGTTAAAAAAGTTGATTCAAAGGAATTGTTTAAAAATTGCAGTAAAGTAAATTTTTATTAGACCATCATGCTTGTTTATTGCACTCCATTCTATATATGTTTTTTCTTCACTGTGAGGAAAACCAATTCATCATTCATCCATTTTCCAATCCGCTTTATCCCTTTCGGGGTCACGGGGTTGCCGGAGCCTAACCCGGCTACTCATGGGCGAAGGCAGGGTACACCCCTGGACTGGTCGCCAGTCTGTCGCAGTGTGAGGAAAACCTCTGAAGAAAATGTTTATTTGTGCATATAATATGACCGGAAAAATGCAATTTACCTCATTATCTGTTCTTTAAACAAAGTCCTCAAAAGTGGTGGATCTGATATTTTAGTATAGACTGCTGTCACAACCCAACTCAATAATATTTTTATGTTATTTGTGGTTATAAACATTGAGTTGCTTTAATTTGTTCACCCTCAGTGGACCAAAGTTTACAAAACAACATGTTTTTCTGTTGACTCATCTGCAGAATTAACAAATGAGGTCAGAAACTCATTAGGAACATTTTCTCTGAGGTCACAATCACGTGAATAGTGAAGTCGTTTTCTCGCAGGCCTCCATGTTAATTACTTTTTTTTAGCAGCCGCAGGAGTCATTTGTGGTCGGCTCCTGAGCAGAACGTAAGTTTATGGCATTTTTGCTTTGGCTTCGTATTTCAAACAGCAGGATAATCGTCTCCAGGTGAATTGAAAAGCTATTCGGTGATTTGCATTCCTCGCAGCAAACTTTACCTACTGACGGATCTGACCGTTCCATTGCCAGATTTTCCTGTTCAGGGTTGTGGGAGCTCTGGAGCATCTTAAACTCATTGAGTGAGTGGTGGGGCTCACCCCCCAAAGGTCAGCAGTCTAGCATTCTCAGTTCCTAAGTCGTATTTGCCCTGTTTTAGCAGAAATAGGGGAAAAATTCACTATGTGTAAGTCAGAGCTGCAGTGACTTATACACAGTAAGTGTTTCATTAATGTGCTAACAATAATTAAAAATGAAAACGATCTGATTTTTGAGATTTTTTTTCAACAGATCTAATTATCCCAAAAGCCTTATATTACCAAACGTGTAATGAGACCACTCTCTCCACCACAAGTTGAAGCAGTGACTCAGTTTGTGGCATTTTCTGTTCAAAGTCCCATGAAAAACACATTGTGCTTTTGGAAGCCTGAATCTCATTAAAACCACCCATCAGAGGTGAACCGGTTGTTGGCAAGTGAATCAGCTACAATAATTAACTCTCTCCCCCTCTGCCAGCCACTGTGTTTATCATTCTCTTCGGAAAGCCCTCTGGGGCCTGGAGTGGCGAGACACGAGCTGCTCGCTGATGTAATGTATTGGTTTACCTGAAGTCCTCCAGGCAGGAAGCGGCAAGGAGCCTTTGATGGTGTGTGATGGAAAAACAGGAAGTATAGTAACTCTGTTTGGGTTAATTGATTACTTTTGTTTCAAAAAATGTGTCAAATGGTATTTTAGTGAACTTTAAAAACCCACTCTGATCATTTTTGATCTATTGTAAAAGCATTCCCACTGGTCTTTGATTATACCGTTTTTAGCCAAAAACAAAAAAACGTGTTGTTTTCTAAGACATAGTTTCTGCAGCTCAGCAGTAGTTCATCAGAAATTCACCTTAGAGTTATGAGTGGGATCATTTGTGTAAGCCTGCCCCCCCTTCCCGTCATCCATCTGTTTGCACACTCTCCTGCCAGTATACAGCCCCTCACAACTATAACCTAACATTGTCAGAGCAACAAAAGTGGCAAGTAATCCTGGAGCTCTCCAGCCGTACAGTTTTTAGCCAGATGCCAGCTTGGACAAAGAAAACGAAGACCTAAATGAACATAGTTCATCCAGAAGTGGATGCATCTTAATGAAGCAGGGAGCTTGTGACTTGCCACTGTAGCTTCTACATCACATCTGCAAGTTTTTTCAAACAAAATTTTTTCATTTGCTCCTGATGCACAATGATTTGAATAAATAAATATTTAGAAATGCAATTTTAAGCAATTTTTTTTTTTATATTTCTCCTCCGTCATGAAAAAAAGGCCACAAGAACATATTAAAAACACCCAAAAACACAACTTTCATTGGAGTGGGTTTTTCAGTCTGAGAGGAATTCACTTTTACTAACTTTGAAAACACTTAACTGTCTTGACAAAATTACTTTCCATCCAATGTGGTTCATTCCAACTCTCCTCTATAAAATGCAGAACATTTGACCAAGGTGTAACTAAATAATGCTTCCTGTAAACCCTCAAGTTTTCCTTTCCCCACTGCTGCTATCAAAGAGCTGGCGCTTATTCTGTCGGCGCTGTCAGTGCTTCAAAGACCGGGTTCCAGAGAGGGGCTCCATGACGTCCAGTGGCAGCGTTTCAAATCACCTCTGGTGCAGTAGATATAAAGATAGCATTCATCTATTGACTGCTTTATGTTCCCACTGTGGCATGGATAACTACCTTACTGTCCCAGGACAACAGCGCCTGTGTAGACCTTTGTTGCTTTTGTGCCAGTGGCGCAAGTGTGCATTTCAGCTTTGAGTTCATTCAAGACGCCAAGTGCTCGAAGGCTCGTGTGTATGTGGGAGTCAAAGGGCAATGATGGTGAGTTTGTACAGCAGAAACCAATACTTCATTGGGATAATGTTTTTGTTTGATTATTTGAGGACATTTAAAGCTTGAAACATTTGTCTTAAAGCAAATTGGAACAAAGGTTCTTGTATGTGAAGTCCTGGCAGTGAGCCATGTGTGTAAATGTGTAAGGACATGTAAGAAGAGAGGAAAACAGAGCGAGATGGAAGTTCTGCATGTGGGAGAAAGTGGAGGGAAGGAAGTGAAGAGCATAAGACTAACATGACTCCTTAAAGCTAAAAAAGGAGAAAACTATTAATGAAATATGAGGAGTTATTGAAAGATTAATTGTTGGTACCTGGAGTTTGTAAAAAAACATTTTTTTCCTTATGTTTGTTGTACTCAGCAGAAAAAATGTGAAAGGAAATTAAGTCTTCAGCCTTGTGTGCTTCAGATGCCAAACTTGCTTGTTTATGTGTTGTTTTTGCCACAGCTTTATCCCCGTGTTATTGGTAAAGTTGAGGTAGAATAGATGGCGAGCTGAGATAGGCACGCTCTTCTTATTGCTCTCTGCCTCGTTGCCCTGTCTTTATGTTGATCTCTGCACTGTGATAAGATTTAACGTCATATCTCTGAATTTATCAGATGAGACAACATTCTGTTCTTTATTCCAATCTTCTGCCTCTTTTCGTCTCTTGTTCTCATGATGGGACCAAACGCTTTGATCAAGCGCTCGCACCACGCGTGCATGTGGTGGATGCCAGGCTAAAGTATGGGTGGCATTTAGTGTGGTCATGCCTATGAAAAGTATTATCTGTTTTACTGTTTATGTGATAGAAGTTTCTCATGGTATTTTCTTTTTGAGAACGATAAGTTTAATCAAATTTCTTGTCTTAGAAAAGTCTGGAATAAAAATGAGTCAAAGCGAATATTTTCACAAGTCCGCTGTGAAACCAACGTTACCTCCTGAAGATTCATGCGTGTCTTAGGAGGGAAGACTGTCATGGTGTTCAAGCCTGGGGGATTAAAGAGGGAACAGATGGGGTGCTTTGAGGAGAGAAGGTCAGAGACAGAGAGGCAGATAATGTTGTTGAACACTTGTTTTTGTTGCAGGTCACACAGCTGATCAATTCTTATTTGTAACGTCTGACCCCTCTGAGTTGACCACAAAAAGCTATTTCTCTTTGTCTCTTTTTTTCACTCTTGCATTCCACTTCTAATAATTTTCCTTGAAGTCACCAGATGGAAAGATGAATTCTGAAAATGGATCTTGATGGCACACACAGAACAAAGTTGGAGGAGGAAAATACCACACAGCCTGCAGTAAATATGAGACTTTTTCTTCTATTTTGGAGTGTGACTCTGCGTGACATCAAAAGCAAGCATCTGTGGGCTCACTGGAGTGACAGTGGTGTCATTGTGTTGGAGCAAGGATCTTCCAGCTGAACAGGCCAACATGAAACTTGTATGGCTTTTGTGGTTTATCTGAAATAGAGCTCGAGCTTAAAAGTTCAGTTAGTTTGAGGAACTATGATTCCTCTGGCTGTAGCCCTCCTGGGAGGCCTCGTTGGTGGTTTAATAACCACAAAGTTCACATTTATGACCATTAACTTCCTGTTTTCTTGAAGTTAAACAGTTTGACTACTGATTCATGGTGTGCCAGACTGGAATTCACAAAAGTGATGTGACTTTGTAGTAATTTCTCATTACTGTGCTGGTAAAATGACACATTCAGCTTCCTTGTTTCCTTTCTAGAAATCTCTTATTGAAACTCAGCACTCTCTTCTTGTACCTGAAAGACTCCAGAGGAACAAGGTCAGAACGTTTTGTTATTGTGTCTCATCTGCGACAGGCCTGGATTGGTCCACTCCAGTTTCCCCCCACAGTTCCAAGTGTCGCCTCATTGACCTCACACCTTTAACCCCCATAAAATAGCGGGGTCGCTTTCCGAGTGACAGCGGCTGCTGTTGCTATAAACAAGTCTTCTGAGGCTGCATGCACACAGACGCACAACTGCTGCCATGCTGAAATGCATTCACACTCCTCTTAACAACACTAATGTAATTTATTTGTTCTTCTGTGGCACTCCAAAAGGAAAATGATGCTGACAACTCTTAATTTTTCAAGTTTTCTTTTCTTTTTTTGCATGAATTGCACTTTTGACAGGTGTACTATTGATTTCTCATATTTCAGATCTGCCAGTTTTTCTTTCTGTAGCAGGAAAACTGTTTTGTCTGGCAGAAAAGAACTTAATAAATAGTTCACAGCTAGGAGGGGAGTATCATGATGACAAAAATGTGAAATAACTTGTTCGAAATGTGTCCTCCTTTTTTATCAATGTGCCTGCTGCGCTTTAAGCTGAACAGATATCACCTTTTTTCGGTTTCCTCCCCATGTTCTCCAGATATTCCCTGGTCTGCCTTTTTAGCTTCCTGCCAGTTTTAATTCCATTTTCCGCTCAGTCTATTTTTTGTTTATTTTTTTATTTTTGACGGCCCTCGTGTCTACATGTTATTTATTTTATTCTTGCACCCCTCCCTCTCCTTCCTGTTCTTGGTCACTTTCTATTGTGGCAGTCTGGGCATCATCCAGCAGATGCCCTTGAGGAGGACATTCCAGTCTGGCACAATTCCTCTTTTGACGCTATTTATACTAAAAAATCTGAGTTCTCTGCCAACGTGAGTAAAATGTGGCATTTTCTCATGACAGAGGACCTATATAAAGAAAATTAAGCTCAAAATTTCAATTCTGAGTATTTCTTTATTCAAATTATGGTGAAATTAAAAAAAAAATTTAAAAAGCTAGTAGTTGATACATTGAAACTCCAATCGGCAGGTCACAAGCTCCCTGCTTTGCTCCATCTCTATGCATCCACTTGTTGACAAATAGATTCATCCATGTCTTTGTTTCCCTCGTCTAACCTGGCATCTGGCTCAAAACTGTACGTTGGATTGCTCGAGTATTGCTGTTCCAAAACTGTATCCAGTTTTGTTGCACCGCTAATGTTAGGTTGGAGTGTGTAGGGCTGGAAGGTAGTGGGAGAGGGTGTAAACTAAGGGATGATGTGAAATGAGTGCAGACTCACTCCCTGGCAAACTTCTGATGCACTACTTTGCAGAAGCTATGCCCTAGAAAATAACACAATTTAAAAAAATAAATTGGCAAAAATTAATCATTAAAAGACCAGTGGACACGCTTTTACAATAGATCAAATGATGGTCAGAGTGGGATTTTTTTTTAAATGATCAAAATGGTATAGAATTGGTAGAATTTAGGACTTTAGAAAAACACCCAACTCATCCTCCTAAATATTACTGTGACAAAGAGGGAAAAAGTACTTTTACCACATGTTTGAGTTTGCCATATAACTTTCTAAACAGCCTGTGACGTTTTTCTGTCAGATTCAAACAGACCGTGCTCCATCTTCTGCGATTAAAGCTGCAACTTTATGCTTTTTCTGTAGGTTATAAAAAAGGTTTATAGGTTTGCAAATCCAACCAGCATGTTCATCTGATGCCTGCTCCCTGACGTTGTCTGGATTTTGGACAGATCACCTGTTGTGAGTGGAAACATTTTAATACTTATTGACCTTTTTTCAAAGGAAATGTCCCGTTCCTGTTCTGTAGTGTTTCTCTTTCTGCTGAGGTGTTAATCGCTGAGCTTTAACTTCAGCCTGAGACAGATTTTTCTTTCAGCTTCCATGGCGAGGGCAATGAGAGACGATTGCTTTGGGGGGGTTTTCTCCAGGGAAGCGGTTAAAAAGACGAACCAAAGACGTAAAGCTGTCAACATGTGGACACGCTCATGGAACACAGCTTTGACTGTCCCCACGGCAACTTTATAAGAATGTTCAGCACACCCCCCTTCACCTAAACATATCTGTGTATCGTTTTTTTCCCCTTCCTTTGCCGGGCTGCTTAATGTGCAGGCTGTGATTTCACCCCACATTCCACCATTTAAATCTCCACACAGCATCTTTGAAGAGCAACATCGTTTGGACATGTTGGGAATTATCCTCCTTTTCAACTCATCGCCTGCCAAATTACGTGTTGTGTCTTAAGACATTCCGATAGGTTTACCCACAGACGAATATTCATACCGCTGATTTAAGCTGCTTGAATTGTCTGGTGAGGCAATAAAACACTTTTTTCCAGCTTTGAAATGTGCAAGGTGGGACAGTCCAGTGTGTCACAGAAACACTGATAAGCTTAGTGTGTGATTAAAAGATGTCTGAGAGCGAATCCAACGTTTGAGACAGAATCACAGTTTTCAATCATTATTATTGTCCATCTGTTTCTTTTTTCCCCTCTTTTAAAAGTGTGCAATTGATAAACATTAAGGACATTTCTAATAGTCAGAAAGATTTCTGTCACCTTTGTAAGACTTGAAAATGTGCTTAAAAAATGAGGCTAGCCTCGCTCTGCTTTTATGTAGGTGAACTCTGCTCATCTTATGTGGTTTTTAAACGAGATTTTAAAAATCCAAGCGGTCTGCTTTGCCACTGCAACCTAATCAAAGCAACATTGCTTCCATCGCAGCAGTAACACTCCACTGATAGAATCAGAGGCCTTTTTTTTTCCCTCTCTCAACCTGGAGACGCTAGCGTTCTCCTGCCTGAGCTTCTATCAGCATGGACATCAGCCAAAGCCCAGCTATGCAGCCACGCCAATTTAGCTTCACTTTGTTCGGCTGCTACTTTTCCCGTCCAATATTTACTTTCCTGCTTGATACTCTCACTTTAAAGGGCAGCAACACACAACTGAGTTTTCCAGAGCAGATTTCCTGTGTTTGGAAGACGGGCAACCTGCAGGGATGTAAAAACAGAGGAAGCGCTTGTGACATGTGACATGAAAAGAGAACAAAAACAGGTTGGAAGTTGTGAAGGTTAGTTGAGATTTAAGATTTGGCACTGACTGTTAAATTCAGGTTGTTGCAAGCTCACCATGCTCAAAGAGAGATGCGAGGGAGTTCAATAAAAGATTTATGGCACTAGATTTTCTTTCTGTCAGAATTACAGTCTAACTGGTTTGTAACTTGAGCTCAAAATGAAATATTTCAGCTCACCTGTGAAGTCACTCTTTATCACTTCTCCCAAAGACCATGCAAACAAGATTCCACCTGATTTATCTTTGAAACGGGACCACAACAGAGATGTCGGCAGGCAACGACCACAACAGTCATATCAGTCTTTTTGAGCTCTAGATAAATATCATCCTTGACAGCTTCAAGCTCTCTGGTTTAAGAAGTCAAGGTGTTGAAGTCGTTTAGGGAGAAGCTTGTTATTCCCTTTAATGGTGCAGAGAGATGAGAGGGATGATGCTATCCAATGCAGTTGTTTACAGAAAAACGGTGTATTTTATATAAAAATAAAAAAAAACCCATCAAAGATAGTGACTCTTGAATGATTTCATTTAGGAAATCAAAGTGTGGCATTGTTTTCATTTAACAACCATTAGTTTTGGCTCTTTTATTCATGATTTTGATGTTTTTAGCAAAAATTAAAAAAAAATGTGTTGCTTTTTAGGACCATAGATTGTAAAAACAATGGACAGTTCAATCCCTCCCCTCTCGTGTTCCCAAATAGGAAGTACCTGCTGGTTTCAAGACGGTCAAAACTCCATAGACTTCTATTGAGAAATAGACCTTTATTACTCAGTCATTTTATTTGTCAGAATGACCATTCTTGCTCTGATACCATCTTCTTTCTTATCCAAATTTTTTTAAAAATATTTTTTCTTTATTGCAAGTTATAAACTGTCCAATCAGATCCCTTAGTAAAAGCATGTGGTGCCCGCTGTCCCCGCCTCAAATGTTTGATTGACAGCTTCTCCCGAGGTCACGTTCAGTGGAAGGGGTGTGGACTTCAAATAAAGCCACTCATGATTGGTGACTGTGGTTCCCCTAAAAACAGATCGACTCGGTCCAATCACTATTGATTGGTTTCAAAATGACGGCACATGCCAGGAAGCAATGGTGACGAAGAGCCGAAGATAAGGCATTTTCTATGGGTGTTGTCACACCTCAGTTTGCCTATTGTTTTTAAGGTCTATGTTTAAGACAGAGCCCAGAAATGTGCCTCTGAGTTGTGGGCGGGACTGTTGGGGCAGAGTAAGGCCTGTTTACATCCATCTGTTTACATTTTGTGTTCAAAGTTTTATATTTTATAACAGAACCCCACTATGATGGAATTTATAGGGATAGGCTCCAGCATGACTCTCCACAGGACAAAGCAATGGATGGATAGAATCAGAACAATGTTGGCTTTAATTATTTATTGTGTTTATTTTTTTCTGACATATACCTTTTTTCCCCAAAACAAAATCTACAATAATTTGATTAAAGCAAGAAACAAATTAGAAGCTAGAAGTAGTTTAGTAAACCAAGTTTGCCTTAAAGGCAGCCTTGGTTTGCTTTGACAGCTGATAAACTTTTATTAGACATGCTCAGAAAGCTACTGATGTAAAAAAAAAAAAAGAAAAAAAAGTTTCTTTGTCAAGGAAATGTATTTTCATGACTTTGAAAAAGACATGTTAAGGCTGGCCTCTTAATAAACAAAGTTTTTGTCGAAATGGAAACATCTTATCCATTGCAAATTACATCCACAGAGGAGTCCTAACAGGAGGGCGGGACTCATTTGGAAAAAGGTGATGTAATGCACTCCATGTACGTATACAGCATAATAATGATATGTCTTTCCAATGTTGAAAAAAAAGTGAAAAAGAAAAACAGGTTTAATTCTCCTCTGCCAAACAAAGCTCTCTTTGTTTCACACAGAGGTTGTGTGTTGGTGGTCACATGTGCGCACTCCTTTGTTTATGTGCTCAACCCAGAAGGACTTGCAGAGACTTTGCTTTTTAGCCTCTTTCTTCTTCATTATAAATCAATAAGGCTTACCTAATGACATTAATTAGTGCTGAGAGATATGTTTCGTTTCATCAATGTTTAAAAAGTGTTAAAGAAATGCTTGTGATTCACAGACAGTAAAGGGATTGTTTCTGCTGGAGCTGAGGCTTCATGGTCTCTTCCACCAGCATTATATAGGATGGTGGGTTAACAGAATGAACTTTTAAGAAAATCGTACACTTTCTGTGCAAGAGAATGCAAAGAATGGCAGAAAAAACCTACAGAAGAGAAAAAACTTGGGTTGCTCCTTCATGATGATGTGACAAGCAACACACAGCTTAGATACTTCAGCTTGGCAATATTTAATTCCAGTTTATTATCATCAAACAAACTTCAAATCCACAGACTCTCTGAGTTATTCAGACAGCATTTCCATCTGTCTGCATGTCTCTCCATTGAGCCAAACACTAAACTGGTCAGTCACTTGTTACCATGTGGTTGTATTTCTTATCAAACAGATGATGCAAAAGAGAATCAAAGTGCAAGTAATTTGCTTATTAAGATAATTCCGATAATCCCATCAGGAGTTCATCTGTGTTATTACGACTTAACGGCAACATCTGTGCTTTGTGTTTCCAGTCAAGAATGATCTCTAATTGGTTTAAATAGTCTTAAATATCAAATTAGCAAACTTACATACTCATATTGTTTTGTTTTTTTTTACAATTTTTCAGCACAACACTTTAAAAGTGCTGTTCATTTTAGAAAATGTTCCCATTTGAGACCCACAATGACAGAACAAAATGACAAATAGTTTTTCCACAAGTAAAAAAAGTCATCTCCACCTGCTTTTCCGAATGACATGCATTCCTGTCTGTTTTGGTCTCCTGTCCACCTTTAGTTTGTGAGTCATTGCATCATTTATAAAAACAACAAAAAAGCTGAGGCCTGAAGGCACGGAGCGTAATGAGCTGCTCTATAAGACACAGGTGGAAAACAGACGTTCTGAGGAATGTCCTTACTGTGCAGAAACCTGCTAACAAATCCTGCTCTGCTCCAAAATATTAGTCAACACCGAGCATCTGTACACAGGGACAGTACAGATGGGAGAGCATTTGTGGAGAATCAGTCAGGGTTGAAGAGGACATTTCAATAAATTTATGGACTGCATGTCTCCTGAGGAAATATTAATTGTGTCTGATTCACTGATTGAGATCAGGTGGAATCAGGTCACTGCTTCAGACAGATGGGGAAAAAATAGGAACTGTTGCTAATAGAAAAAATGTGCTGCCTCATTCTCTCCTTTCTCTCTTAGCAAACAGTACATTTATTTTAGGTGGTGATATTTATAAGATTTTATCAGAATGTCAAAGCTCTTACAACTGCGATGCACATTGGAGGAGCTTCTCCACTGCATTTCCATGCAGCCAGCTATTAACTTTGCAGCAAATGCATCAAGTATGTGACAAGGTTTTGACAGCTGCACCCTCCAATGCAGTCAAACAAGACATAAAGCAAACATACCTGCTTGAGAAAAAGTAAACCAACTGCAGAAGTTAAGATAGATTTCAATGCACAGCCTCTGTGACGGATTACGTTTCAGTCCCCGGGAATCCAGCTGACAAATGGATGCACAACATGTGGGTCAAAATGTAACTAGCATGTTGTTTTTCTTCTTCAAAAGGACAGTGAGAGGTTTGATGTTGGTGCATGAGGTGAAGTGGGACTGAGCTAGAAAAGAAAAGAAAAGAAAAGAAAAGAAAAGAAAAGAAAAGAAAAGAAAAGGTAACGCAATAGGCGAGATAACATCTGGATCACAGATAAAACTACGGCAAGTTAGAAACTGAGAAATTAGGATGACAATTAGAGCGGTTTAATAAAAGACACGATCAATTACAATTAAAGAAATAAAACAACAACTGCAATGCAAGTTTTTGGTTCTGCATTAATCAACAGCATATGAGTCTGTCTTTTTATTTATGTATTTTTTTTAATCACTGCAATATGTTTTAGTTTACAATCAGTGTGTCTCTGTATTCACTTTGTCCCAGAGTTTTGGCCAGTTTGTTCTGAGAAAGAATTGTTTACAGCTGTTGCTATAACATCAGCAAAACATATCTCTTTGCTCAGCGTCCTGCCACCTCCAGGCCCGTCACTCTACAAAAATCTGACTGAAATGTAAGTTGCTGTGACAAGACAGCAAGACAAAAAAAGTTTATGTCTGAGTGCATCCTGATGTATTTTCAAAAGAATAATTACATGTTTTAAACTGAAATTATATCACACTAATCGCATTCATCTAAATCTGCGCTCAAGGGAAAACATTTTTTTATGTTCATTGAAAAAAAGCAGGAATTCAATTTTTTGACTTTTCAGTGACATTTTTGTTCCAGTTCCGTCAGTCAAGACATTATAGTTCTTTTTACTTATTTGAGTTGTACTTTTGTTGCATAAAAAGTTTTATGTTGGGATCAAACTAATGTGCTTTTCATTTGCTAATCTAAAAAAATTGGGAATTAAATCTAAAATTAACTGAATTCCTAATATTGGATACATTCTGAATAGTACATTGTCAGTGGAAGAGAACATCTTTATGCAACATTTTATAGCAACATTGCCAGTCACAGCTGTTATAATAAAGCTTAGTGAAACTGTGAAAATATGGCAAGATTGTGCTCAAATTAACTTGCATTACAAAAAGTAATACAATTGGCAAATCTCAGGTTTAAGATGTGTTCATACAGCAGTGTGTCATTAATAATGTGACTTATTCAGTGTGATGCTTGAATTTAAAATTCAAAGCCCCACATGACAGTTTCTTAATTTGGCTTAAACCATGAAATGTTAGACGTAACAGGAGAGGTTTAAATGTGGTTTGCTTCATTTATTAGTCCTGCATTTGGATCAAAGTAGATGTTTTTGTGATTAGCAGGTGGGTGAATGCATAGGTAGACTCAAAACTCCAACTTTAATTGTTTGGTTTTGAAACCTTGTTGAACTGAGTAACCTGCTTCTGTCAGTCAGTGGTTGTGACTTTGTAGATTTTTTTTCACAATGAATACATGTTACCACAGACATAAACAGTCCGGGCAAATATTATCTGACTTCATTCTTATATTCTACAAAGTGAAAATTATGTCTGATGTGGGAGGAGCACAATGACTGGGGTTTTCTCCACCCAAACATGGCAGATTGGACAAAGTAAAGTTTGAAACTTTGTTGGGTTCACTCATGAATTTGTTAAGTCTGTGCAATTTTTAGCTCTAATAAAATCAAGGCAGGTGATTGTAATCAACCCATTCCTCCTGACACAATTACAGGTTGCTATGAATTAAATAAAAAACAAAACAATAAAAAAAAAAAGGAAACCAGTTTTTTTGGAGTAAAAAATTCAGTTTTTACATGGATCACTTGGAAATTGCTTTCTTCTGACACCAGCCTCTAGTGGTCTTTTTTTCTTACGGGTTTTGCATTAACTTTTAGAATGTAGGGTGTGGTCTTGGTTGTCACACAGTAACACAACATTGTGTTCAACTTGAACCTTCAGTGCATTTAACGTGTACTTCAATGTTAATTTATAATGATTTTTTTAACCTTAAATAAATGTTTTTAATTTTTAAGCTGCTGCATTCAAAATCAATACCAAGAAGACATTTTAAATCCTCTAGAACGATACATTAAAGGCAGAAAAATAAGGAAAGATGACAGCTTCAAGGGTGGACTCCAAAAAAAATCTAAAATTTTAAATAGTGATCAAGCATCTATAAACAGGTAATGTTAAAGACAGCAGTATTTATTTATTTTAACTTTCTTTTCTTTATTTTATTTTTACCAGAGACATGCATGTGTGAGTTTTATTTTTTCATTTTACATTAATTTAGTTGTGACTGAGCGGTTTGTAAGTCTTCCGGAAGCTTGCCAACTCATCTGTTTTGCTTGGTAGTGTGGTTGTCTTGGTGAAAGAGTGATGTGGATTCATGCCATCTTTCTCTATCACCCTATCTTTATCTAGCTATGTTTCCTGTTGATAAGCCAGTATAGTTTTCTGTCACTAAGGTAAGGTAAACTTTGGATGCAGCCCATGCAACAGTCACCACAAAACAACACCCAGGCCGGAATTGTTGATTCTCTGTTCTCCAAGATTTGACCGTTTGTTCGAATATTTTTTGTTTACACAAAACAAAAACGTTTTAAATCTTTTAGTTTTGGTTGGACTGTTTTTGCTTAAATATCAGGCAGGTTCAACACTTATACTAGGTGTGCTCTTACATACAAATTATATACAAGTCCTTTGTAAAATTTGGTAATTTAATCTTTTCATTTTCAATTTTAGTCTCTTATAAGAGGACATCCTGAAATAAACCTTGTTTTTTTTTGCTGATTTAGGCTGTCATGCATGCTTTGGTCCACTTTTTTTTTACCTTCTTCTCATCTCGTCTCCACCTGTTTGCTGTCCAGGTATGACATCGTTGTTTGGCACATGCAGGCTTTCTATCTGTCTGCATGCTGTCTGCAGCTTGCGAATGACTTGGGGAACTAGGCGTTTGCACTTTTGTTACATGAGCAATTTTCGTGTATGCTGGCTGTCGCTTCATAGCTGGAGATGAAAGGGAACCCGGGAGGCTCAGTTTGCAGAGTTGTACAACAAAGAAACACAAGTGTGTGTTATTTGACTTGGATACAAACCAGATCTGTCTTCTGTCATCATTTTCTTTCCTATCTTTCTCTGTCATTTTTTAAACTATGGTAATATTCCATTTTTACCAGCTACTCTAGGCTTTTTCCTGATAAAATCTTTTTTTCAATTATATATCCCTTTTCTATAAAAATGTGTGTTTCTCTGTAGTATTTCCCCAACTTTTCCAGCTATATTCTGTTTCAGACTCATACTTCCTACCTAAAGAACCAGTTTTTATTTTTAGCAAGGTTCCTAGTTCCTCCTTTCCTAACTTTTCACACAAAATCTATCTTCTCCACAGAATTTTTTCTAAACTTGATGTTTTTTTCTGATTTCTTCCAGCATTTCTGTGCTGTAGCAAGTGTTGGTGGGTCCAAGCATTCGGTCTGGTTGACTAAAAGAAAAACAACATAAAGGCTGTCATTCTTTCCTCCCTCTGGTTGGCAAGCGAGGAGAAAGGAAATGGAAGTCTTGAAGCATCTGCTGCAGCTTCAGTTCTCTAATCTGAGTAAAGGTGAGCTGGCCCAAGACTTCACCTTTTGTTTTGATTCAATATTGCCCCTCAGTGGTTGTGAAGCTCTCGCTCAGAACTGAAGAGATTCGAAGGATTTGTAAAAAGCCTGATCCCTAAAAAAACCTGCTGCTTTTGTCCACTTGTCCCAGAAATGGTGCAGTAAGAAACAGGGTTTGCATGCAAAGAAAAAATCAGCCTGCTGTAGCCCAAGACAAAGTACACACCACAGAATTCATGGAGTTGGACGCAGGAATGAAAACTTGAGCAGTGTAGGGTGGCCATGAAATGTACCCTTTTTTTGTGGTTGCTGACATGTCAGTTTAGCTTGATCTGTTCTCACTCTTTGCCCAGCAACGATGAAGGCACATGCCGTTTAATGCGCTGGAAATCACAACCATTGATCATAGCTGTTCTGAGACTTTGACATCTCAGCATGCATTTCTTACCAGAAACGCTAAAGTAATAAAGTGCACAAGGGAAAATTGAATTCTCGGTTGTAGTTTTTGCATTAGAACATGTGATGTGCCACAAAGACTTAAAACCTCAAAGTGAATTTGTTGTTTTCACCATAATAACGAAGAACTCTTTTTTTTCTTTTTTGTTGATAAAATAATCGGAAGGGTATTATTCAGATTAGGAAATCAGGAAAACTGGAGACAGACTTGACAGAAACTAAAATAGTTTGTGAGACAGGCTGAAACATGAATAACTTCCCCAAAGGAACTAAATTTAAACTGGAAAAATTAAAAACTCCAAAAGAACGAAAAGATGAGCCATAAAATTTCAATGTAAGCATCTAAAGCCTTGAACTTAATGCAAACACAAACAAAAAAAAAAATCAAACACCAATTTTATTAGTAATTGAATTCTATACAATTTTACTTTCAATCAGTTAAATGTTTCTTCTTCCTTTTTATTACCTTTTTTCTTGTAATTAAATGAAATAAAATGAGCATATACATCAAAACTACACATCCTCCCATACTGATTTGAGTCTAATATGATGTTAATTTGTAAAAAAAATTAAGGGATTAGTCATTCCAGAGATTAACGTTTGCATTTCACTGTGTCGGACCTGGAATCTGTGTTTGTGGGTGGTGCTGAAATTCAGTGAAACATCAAACAGCTGCTTCAAGGAGATCAGCCACTCCTCTCATCACACAAGCTCAACTGTCAGAAATCTTCGTCTTTTTCATTGAAACAAAAGACCAGAAACACCTAGCATCCTTTTTAGGCCTTGCCCTGACATGTATGCTACCGCTCTGTGCAACACCTCTCTGATCCAGCCTTTGTTTACTTTTCCAGCTTTAAAAAAAATTTTACCGAGAGGGATTGTAAGGCAACACCAAGTTGGGGTTTTCCGGCTTCTGAAGTGCAGCAGTGGAACATTAAAAAACCCCAGACAACACTTTTTTGGCCTCAAAAATCTTTTTTTCTCTGAAGCAGCTAAAAGGTGCATTGTGAGGTATTCTTCAAGGAGTTTACTTTAATAATTGCTGGACCACTCTGGTTTATTTTTCATAAATAAGACATCAAGGGCCTGTGTATTAATCAAAGCATATGTAACCCTGTCACTGCCTCTCCCCCTGAATGGAAAAACATCGTGGTCAGAAAAGGTTTAACCCCACCATGACCAGCTTTCATGTCGCAGCAGGCACGTTCTGTCTCTCTGATGTGTGTGCAGCAGGGAACAGAGATTCACATACAAACATGTCTGCAGAGCACACAGATTCAAGTGTTGGCCCACAGCTGCATGCTGCTGTGAAAGAAGCTTTGTGAAAATGCTCTTCACCAGGTAGCGTTGCATCCTTCTGCTCATCAGTTATTGCAAAGGGACATCTTTGAATGTTGTTTTTTTTAGAGAAAATAATAAGTTTGCTGGCTGCACTTTGACTCCAACTGATGTTGTTTATCGTCAAGTGATGACACAGTCAAGCATCTCCGTTTGGCTTTTGCACGGACTCAACATGCGCCCTGCAATTATAACTTTCTTCAAAGATGTGACTCAGTCAAAGACAGCATTCATCCATTTATTTTGGCAAACTCCATCCACTCCCCTTCTTTTTGCCTCCTCACCTTTCCACCTTCTGAGCCCCCCCTCCCAGTTCTTCTTCCTCTTTTCCCACCAACCCTCAAGCTTGTTTAGATGAGCAATTAAGTGGAGAAACAAGTGCAAACGGAGTTTAGTTTGGCACACACCACTGTTGACACACAGCGCACTAAAATATCTGCCTGTGCAGTTCCCCTCCCACCACCTAAATTTAGCTCTTGGTGGATGTCAGCAAAGATGAGAGGAGGTGTGCCAAAACAGGGGGGCTTTAGTCCTGGGCGTAGAGACCGTCCGCTGCCCCCTTCTCACCCTGCCCCACTGTAGCTGATCCCGAAATAAAACCCCAAAGAGCAGAGGGAGCAGGACATGCTTCATCTCCAGCCATCTGCTCTACACAAGCTATTAGATGTTTAATTAACTTGGGAAACTGATAGTTTAGCATGTAAACAGAGAACTGTATCTCCCAGCATCAGGTTTTAAAATCTGGAAGCTTCTCTTAACCTCAGTGACAAATTTAGAGAAGGGTTTATTCACAGGACATATCCATTTTACATTAATGTTTACGTAATTGTGCTGCAAATTTAAAGTACAAATAACACAAATTCTTAAACTTTAGAATCTCAAAGTGGAATAGCTTTTGGTAAAATAACATTTTGGTGCCCTCACTTTAAAAATTTGACTGTATTGAAAGGGCATTATCCAGCATGAAAGTGATCACATTTCAGCAAATTCCAGTCATAAATCATTTGCTGTGACACTTGTGCACCCCCATGTGTGTGTGTGGGGGGAAGCATTTGATGATTTTTATTTTTTTTTAATTCAAGTATCGGGCATGAGGAAATGTGTGTGTGGGAGAGTCTGTAAATGTTTGTTGGCGAAGTGATCCAGACACTTCAACCCCACCGGGCCAGATCTCCACCATCTCACACAGAATAATCTGAAACATGATGCTGCTAGTTATGCTGCCAGAGTGATTAGGGAGACCTACCACGCTGGCGGTGTTACAGTTTGGCTCGGGTGTCCCATTCGTCACACCACAGCTTTGCCCCAGCCCACACTGCCCTGGACCGACACCCTGTTTGCAGCTCCGTCTCTGGTGGCTCAGGAACCTCTCTGTAGTAGCCAGTATGGCTCCCAAGGGCCCAACATATCCATCCTTCAGCAGAGGCTCCTCTAACTTGTTAAAAAGCACAGACCTGCAGCAGTAAATCATCAAGTTGTCACACTCTTCACGCACACACCTGGTGGGACTTGTATCCCCTGCAGAACATTTACTCTCACAAACTTTGCAAATATGTGACCTTTTCACTGCGGCAAACTCATGGGGATCTGGGTATGCCAAAAACACGCTCTTTTGCACTCTGTTTTGGCTTAATGACACAGGCAGTCACACTGAACGGCTGAACATAAAGACAACTTTGTTGAAATACACTGTACTGCAAAATACCATGCAGCACAGCCACAGAAGGAGAACAGGATACAGATGTGAGCCTCTCAGTACTAAAGGTGGGACTTTCAGCATGCGCTGGAATTAAAGAGCTGTGTGCTTGAATTTACCACAGAATGCTCATGGGAAAACTGAAACAGATTGAAACAGGGTGTCTTCCTATACTTATAATTTTAAAATTGTATGCATGACAGTTTGTCTGTAGTGTGGTTAGTAACCCACACGAGGATTAGAAAAAGTTGCACTTAATTGTTTAACTCCACATGATCATGGACAGAAAAAGAGAGTTGGGCCTCTAGCAGGAGGGTAGAATGGCATTAGTAATATTTTTGCTTCTTGCATAAATTTGAATTAGAAATGTACTCTTGTTACAGGCAGGGGTGAATGGCACCAAAGCCAAGGAACATGACTGGAAAGGTGATTCTGTCTGAACATTAGATGTGTTTTTTAAAACCTATAATTTTAAAAACAAATTATACAGTTTGTTCATGTAAGAATTAATTATTCATTACTGCAAACTGTCAAAAAAAAAAAACAATTTCAATGAAAAAAAATCAAATAAGAAACTCTTAAAATGTTCTTAAACAGTTCTGAGAAGAGAAAAATCTTCTTGCAAATTTCCCTTAGATAAAAAAAGGGAAATAAAAGCTATTGTGATCATTGGGGAAAATACTGGGGAAAATCCTGTCTGACAAGCAGGACAAGTTTGAGCAAAATTGTAGAAATTTATAAAATAACATGAATTATTTTCTTTTAAACCTTAATGCCACAAAGTAAACAAAGGAATTTGCCTGTATGATAGGCGGCCTTTAACCCCTCACACCTGCCTGTCAGTCATCCCTCAGGGCAACATTGTTAATGGATCTCCACTGGTATGTAGAGCATTAGCAGAGAGAAATCCTGCCAACACAAAAACTGAAAAAAAAATCTCTATTCCAAGTATGCATTAGTGAGTCCAAACACCTAGGTGGTCCTGAAAAAGATTTAGGAGAGAGGGAACCAGAGAGACACCGGAGTACATGGGAGGACAGGAGCCAAGTGGGAGGAGGGAATTTTGGTTCTCTGTGTCAACAAAAAGGAAATGATTGGCCTTTAGGCCTCCCTGCAATGGCCTAGGGTGTGACTACAATTGGGTGGGGAATGGCCCTGGCATTGCAAACAATTAAGGCAACAAGGGGTCAAATTTAGAGGAGGTGGTGGTGGGGGTCTCCTTGCTCTGTCACTTTTGAAAAAGGATGTCTTTGTGCTGCAGGCTAACCCACGACACGGAGCAGGTCAGAGAGGGAAACCCTCAACCAGGACTCTGTCTGGAGATGAAAGCGTTGTGTGAGCGTGTTGATGACATGAGACTTGCAAATGCTGCAAATTAAAGAGGAGTGGAAGTTTTGATGGAGAACTGTGGATATTATCAGAGCCTTTATATATTTAACGAGGAGCTGGTGTTGCTTCTCTTGATCCATTTCCACATCTGTTTGTTCTTTTGACATCAGTCCTTCTCAACAAGTTTCAAGACTGTTCTCAGACTCTGGACACTGTCATTAGTCAGACTGCGGCATGGCAGCTACCAGCCTCTCTCTGACTTGAGCCCTCCTTGACCTTTCTCTAATGTGATAAACATTCCCAATCAATGGAGGAAACCGAGTGGAAGTGGCCAGGGATGTGAACATGACCTCCCCGTTTGGCTTCAAACAGTTAGGGATTCTCTGTTTACAACTAATTCTCACCTTTTCCATCTGACAGCCTAAACTCCACCGGAGATGGAGGGAGGTCGACTGGTTCAAACCTGAAAGTTCTGCAATTTGAATCGCTCTTTTTCTGTTGTAGCCTGAAATCCGAGAGAAGCATCTGTCAGTTTTCTGACACAGATTCCTAGTAAATAGAAATAAAAGGTTCCATTTTAAAGAACAATTCCAATCAGAAAGTGTTTGACTTTTAAAAGGCATACATTACCCAAACATGTGTGTGTTAATATTGGTTTTTCATAAAAAAAAATATTTATAGAATTCAAAATAACAAATTTAAATACAAATGTAAAAAAAAAAAAAAAAAATCTTAAATTATTTAGAATAATGTGCAACTTTAATAGATGTGGATAAATCTTTTTCATGAGATCTTATTCTGTGTTTCATCAAACATCTGACATGAACATTAGGGGAAAAAAAACTAAACAAAAATATAAGAACAACTGAATATTTCTTCTGTTACATGCTGAATACTTTTAGAGGATCTTTATTTCTGCTTTAACTTAATGAAAAACTTAGTATGGTTCAGGGGTCTTCAACCTGAGGCTCCGGGGCCACGAGTGGCTCTTATACTCCACCTTTGTGTCTCTCTGGTTAAAGAAAAATAAAATTTATTAAATTTAGAAAGGAACAAATTTTTCTGTTTATAACGTGCATCAAGTGAAATAAAACAGTCAGATATGTTCAACTTTATTCAAACTTATTCACCCGGGAGGTTCCTGAAAACAGTACCCATAATGCTCTAACAACCCATAAACGGTTCATAGAGGCTTCGTAGATGACCACAGTCATACTAATATTTTTTTGATGGATTTTTGCAGAAAAATAGTTTATGGTCAGTAAGCACAACTAAAATTCACACATAAGGCGTTCTGGTTATGAGGTGGACTGTATTTTTGAAAAATATGAAAGATTTTAGTGAAACTTAAGGTCTGAAAAATGCATTAGGGTCAGTTAATTAACTCTAATTTAATTTTGGTTTGTTAGGTTTAAGAAGTGATGGCTGAGGTTCACCAACAAAAATAAACTGTACTTTTAAATTTTTTTTAATTATGTTACCAACTACTACATTTGCTGCAGTGAAGGGATGCTATGTGACACACAGTGTCTTATTTTGAAAAAAAGTCAGAAGTTTTAAAAAAAATTTTATCATAACCTTACATAAATACTAATCAGTGTCTTTGTTTTCTAAAAAGTGAAGTCAGACTTTGTGACTCCTTCTGGTTGCTGTCAGTAAAAAATCAACCCGAACGGTTCTTTAAGTGTTGAAGGTTGCCAACATTTGGTATAGTTTGACAAAATTAAATTAACTAATTTGAATTTGACATAACAGTTTCAACCCATTTATGCCTATTGATGCAAATACTTAAACTTACTTTAATTTATCATTCTTGAAGACAAACACACAAATATAGATGCCAAGGGGTTATGTTTCTAAACTATCAATGCTTTTTGGTCTATTTTGTAAGATAGGATTGTCACAGTCAATCTTTTTTGTTGTTGTCATTCAAGTTCTTTTTTGCAGAAAGAACTTTTTGCAGAAATGTCTTTTAAATAGTCTTTTTTTCTGCTGCAGTCATTTTGAATTTTGTGCTTAAATTTAACCGTGCTAGTCTGTCTAAGAGGAACTGCAGAGCCAGACGTGACGTCTCGTCATCGGCAACAAGTGTCAGACAACACAGATCTGCCCCACGCTGTTGAAGTTTACAACTCTGTGCACATCTTTAAACACTATATAACCTATGTGTCACTTTCTCTCAGCAGAGGGCTGGAGGCGGCTCTCATGACTTCATGCAACAAGAGAAGAAAAAGAAGAAAGGAGTAAAAGGTCCACTATCACAGCAGTGGTCCAGGGTTCAGTTTAGATCCTCCTCGATGACTCTCTTCTGCAGAAAGTGCTAGGACATTCTTACATCAAAACAACCAATAAAGCGTGGCCTGTCTTCATTTTTCATGAGCACAGCTGTCTGTGTTTAAGAATATCTTTTTGCAAGTGTAAGTATGTTTTAGTCTGAGAATTTGTTCCCTATGTAACCTTATCTGTGAAAGTTCACGCAGCTATCTTGCACCCTCTTACCCTTTCATGCATCATTAAATAAAAATAAATAGTAATTCAGACTTAATTCTAGCATTTCTCCTCTAACATCTGTTATTTAAAAATTCCAATGATTTAAAAAGCTATGATCTAAAAAGACAATAGTGGGATATTAGTGAGGCGCTAGTTTACCACGGTCATAAAGAGATGTGGGGGCTGTTTTCTGATCTCCCTCCTGCCCGCCCCCCTGGGAAACAGGCTGCTGCTCGGACTGACTTAGGCTCAAGTTTTGTCAACGGGCATCAATCCCTCTTGTCTGTCAACCCTGTAAACTCACAACCTCTGACCCTGCCCCACCCTCTCATGGCCTGGGTTTCAAGCCCCCATAGATGGGGATTGGCTGGCAGTGAGGTCCAGCTGAGAGACAGTGGAGACAGTAATCTGGCCTGCAATGTCACTGTGTCTTGACTGTGGCTCATGTTGCTTCAGGTCTGATCTCAAGAAAATTCAAATGTATGCATTTTTTTCAGTTCTCGTTTCCTCTTGATCTCGTCTGATCTATATCTCCTAGTCATATCAGTTGGTTTCTTCTAAGTATCTCCTGAAGATACAAAGTGTTCCCATCCATCTTCCTGCTAACAGCTGAACCATCTGTCAGTGAGTTACTTCTGGAGTAAAGAACGGTGTTGTCGTTGCACAAAGAGCATTGCTTGTCCTCCACACTTTAACTAAGTCTTGTCTGAGAGTCTGGGATCTGGGAGTCTGGGCTGCCATGCATCTGTGTGTGGGATAAAGACAAACTGGAGAGAGCGTGATGAACCACTTGTGGTACGGTTGTCTTACGGTTTCTCCTTGAACTATCAGTCCTGGCAGGACCCCGGTTGGCAGCTGCTCTCAGTCAAAGCCTTCTCTTTCACCTAACAGTTGAGGTCAACAATTCACAGAACATCCTTATTCCATCACTGCCACATTCATCTTTTTCTTTCATCCAATAAATTTTGGAGCCTTAGCGAGGAGACTGTTACACTTTTTTGAAAGGGGTTGATACGGGGCAAACAGAAGGCACACAGAGGTTACGAGGGTAAAAGGGTTTTGAGGAAGTCCAGCTGTAGATCTTCTCAGGCTTCTTCTCTTTGTCTTTCCTCCATCACTCACTGTGCTTTGTCCATCAGCAACCTGAAGGCTCCAGATTAAAAAAATGCATCTTTAATGCCCTCTTCAACTGGCAAGCTTTTCTCAAAACCTCCCCTTTCCCACTCCATCTTATTCTGTCCTCTCTTTCTCTCTCATACCCTCCCGTGCAAGGGATCCTGGCTCACTTCCATCAGCTTGTCTTTGGAACCTGTGAACTGAGCCTCGGTATGCACTCGGCATGCTCAAACTAAATGCTTTTCCATTCTTCTTTATTCCTCATCTCTCTTTATCCCCCCTTGGATTTGAGAATTCTTGTGATGAATATTGCTTTCCCACGAAACAGGTGGCAAGCTGTGCTGCTCGTGTGAGCAAAAACAAAAAAAAAGAAAAAACGTTTCTGCACTTCCTCCTTTTTTTACTAACATTTAAACCTAAAACCTTAATTATGCTACAACCACAAATTGCTGGGTTTACTCAGCATTTCGTTTTAACTAGGGATTTCCAAGAAGCTTCAGACATTTAAGTCGCTTTAGTTCTTAACTAAAAAAAGCACGGCAAACAGGTATGATGGGCTTTTTCACTGACAAACTGATCTCTGAAGCACGAGATCTACCCCTATGCAGGGACCCTCAACCATCATCAGATCTTCAATTGAAGCTTTGATCCTCCTTTCATACGATGGTCCATTATCACAGCTCCATCTTCACCAGCACCTGGGCAGGGTACAGTAAAAGCTTACTGGCATGTTATGAAAAGAAATAAATGACCTGAAGAGAAGAATTGGGGTAAAGTGAAAGAAACAAAGTCCTTGAGCTACATTCACACTGGCAATGCGCACATATAGGTGCATTGTGGGTATCCTCACGTGTAACTCATGTGTTCACAAGTAGCTACACAAGGTTTTAAGTGCATTTTTGGGCTCTACGGATAAAACGCTTGGCCTTTGAAAGCGCGTTGAAAGTTAAACCAGGTCAAACTTTGACCAATCAGGAACTCGGATTTGGTACTGATGTATGGCTGATGCCCTTTTCAATTCCCGGAGGTGCCAACTGTTTGAAAATTGATTAGCAAGGAAAAATTGATAATTGCTGTTTGTGCCCAGCTTGAATTATGACACCAAGTCTTTTATACATCGGAATAGAACTGTGGAAAAAAAAGAGTAGAGAAAGATTTGTGAGAGTTGCACGGCTTCAGCATTTCGCATCAAGCCTCTTCCAACTGCAGGTAAATGTGCTTGTCCAGTGTGAACACCTGTGCTGAATGAGCTTTCAAGAACCTGAGTTCAGCGTGTTCTTGAATGCACAACACATGCTCGGTGTGAACAGATTCATTTTACATCTGTGAAATAAATAAGACGTCATGTTTTTATCACTACATTCTAATCTGTGATGCACCCAGACACACATGGACCTTCATGCAGTCTTTTCACAAAGAGATAGATCTTGCTGACCCGGTGGAACAGAACTTAACAGCTGAGTGCGGCTGCTGTGGGCAGCAGTGGGTAAGACATGCTGGCACCGCCACCTCCAGAACAGCCAAAGTTGCTCTTGCCAGTTGTTTGAACGTGTCCTTAGACGCCAGCCAGCGTGTCCCCTGGGTGCCTCCTCACCTCTGCAGCTGTGGTTGAAGGAGAGTATGCTGGGGGACAGAGTCTTCCTTCATCACTTCAATGTGAAGATGGGACCAGTGCCCAGAGTGACCTTGCTCAGCCAAGTCTATCCATATCGGAGCCACAGTGCTGGGCAGAACAGATAGGGGGCTTTAGAGCCAAAAGAGAACGATTCTCCATGAGCTAAACCTGTAAAGGTAAATATGAGGTCTGTGACAAATCACAGAGTAGTTTCCATGCAAAAGTACATTCACACAACATATAGAAGTTAGTTTTACCTCTGAAAATGGCTGTTTGGAAATAATGCTCTCATGTAGGCCCTTCTGAAAAAAGAACTGAGCTTTAGAAGCGAAGGGAGCAGTGTTCACATTTGTGGTTCCAACAGGGGTCCTTGAAGAATCGTTGTTCCGCTGACCATCCTTTCCTCATATGTGCAACCTTGTGGTTTGGGCCTGAATTCCGCAACCCTCCTCCTAGTCCTCTGGTCCAACTCTTCCACCACAGGTGAACTTCTTTAGCACGTGTCAATATTGGTATAGGATTATTTCTGGACGTCTAGAAGGACAAAATCTCTGTTGAGATCACAGAGCTGACAGAAAATAATGAGGAAGAATCTGGGGAATCATAGAAGAGCCATTAAGGAATATTTATTATTTGCATGACAAACAAAGATGATTTAACTCAGGCATTCTGTGGGCAGCTAAGTTTGGGTGTAGTCACATGCTGCTGGGTAAACTCAGCAGCTTTGGGCTCCTGTGCTACCTTTGAGGAAAGGAATTGCTAAAACAGGGAGAATGGAATTAAATCTTTCCACCCACAGGAGGATCCCTGATAAAAGGCTCCGCGTCTGGCATGCCGGCAACAACTAAATGAAATTTGGCACTTTTTACCGTCTGAAGAGAATTAAAGGGGACTCCTGGCTAGGTGGGCAAGTCATTCACATGTGGCATCAAAGCCCCCAAAGATCGTACGCTTTCCTCCTGCTGGTGGAAAATGAAAGGTAAAAGTGAAAGAATGTGCGGTGCAAAGGATGACGTGTATCTTCATGATCTCAATGAGCTGGCCATGCGTTGAAGTTTGTGATGGCTTAGTAGCAGCCAACTATTAGTCACGCAGTCTAAAAAGGTTTATACATTTCATCCATGTCCTGTTGAATGATGTCAATGTTTTCAAGTTTTAAAATGAAGACAAGAACTATGAGAACAAACTGGTATTGTGTTTACAGTGTGACTGTTAGTCCAAGCTTTACATTTTAATCTGGGTATCACCAATGACCATGAATCTTTATTCCATTTACCTTAATGAAGTTACGTTTTCTGGTTTTTCAAAGCATGTTTGATTACCCTATGGCCCCTCGACTTAACACCGCCAGCCTGTGCACTCAACTGTGGATTTAAAAGAGTCGGCTGCTATTTTAAACAGAAATATTGTCCTGCTTGACTTAAATTTTAACAGGTATATTTAAATCCTTAAGTGCTGTACTGATATAACCAACAGTTCCTCGCTTGATTTAATGTGTTTTGTCTTCAAAAAGTCTTGGTGGAGCTTTATGCATGAGGTGTTTCATATGAAGAAATCTTGCCTAAAGTCTGAAAGTTTATGCTGTCTTTTAAACATGCAGAAACAAGCTACTGCATCATAACATGACAAAAACAAATGTAGAATTAATATGATTCTTTCTGCTCAGACTAGTTAGCAGTTGGCGTTATATTTGTTGACTTCTCAAACATATTTTATGTCAATTTTAAAATAGACAAAGACATCGAAGTTCGACATGGTTTAACTTTCGACACACGTTCAAAGGCTGCATGTTTGTTACGTTAAGCCCTAAAACTAGAAACGAAATGTACGTTCACGCACGTTTACATTCTATTCTATTCTATTCTATTCTGTATGATTTTTAGTGGGTCTAAATTTTAGCAAATTCAAGGATCCAGCCATTTTTCTTGAAAGTAGCTCTTTGCAATGCTTAGAAAATGTTCCAAATGTTTAGGAGATGGATTTCAGCTGCCACATGTCTCTATATTAAAAATTCTCAACACTACTTATGAAGAACTTTTTAAAACATTTAAAAATTTTCCAGTAGGAAATCTTTTCGCTAAAACAAACACAGCAACATCTTTTACATTTACACAATTACAAGAACAAAGCCTGTGGAGAAAAACTAAGAAGAGACGTTTGGCTGCAATGCAGGCGTAAAAGAGAAATTGGCGCAAACAACTTTCCACTATCATTTCCGGTGGTCTAGACATTACCTGGAATTGGGTCATTCAATGAGACAATGTGTTCACACAGATCATAAAACCTGCAACAGAATGGTAGAAAAACATTATAATTAAGGTATTAAGAGTCCAACTAAAGACCATGTCTAAACCTGATTAAGAAGCGGTCATGCAGAACCCTGTAAACAACAAAGAAATGAAGCAAAACTTTGAAAAAAATGAGCCAAAGTTGTGATGAACTGAGGGAAATATTTTATCCCAAACAAGTACAACTATTATCAAGTAATATTACAATATTATCAAGGTTTGGCAAGGACCAAATGAACGCTTATTACTGTTTGACAAATAAACCCTAAAAAGGGGGGCCTTTTGTCTACTATGTGACTGCATGTGGTGTTTCGATCCGATTGCAAATAAAGGTTGCCAGGAACACCATACTAAGCTGTGTTTGTGTATGTGTGAGATTGTATAGTGTCTCATAAAAGAACTGTGGCTGTCCCGCACCCCTTTTTTACTCTCCTTGTCTGCTGTTCAACAGAGAAGTGGAAAGTCCATAATCAGAATCTGGAAACTGCAACCACAACCAGCGAAGTCACAGAACACTTATTCATTGACTTGCATTGCACACACACTCCAAGACACACTTGGGGTGGGGAATAGGAGCAGCAGCAGTTGTCGTAGCAGTAAATTGGTACAGGCATCCGTCAGAAGCCCCATGAGTCACCCACTGGAAAAAAGCACAACTCTCCAAAGCCAAAGTAGATATTCATCAAAAGTGATTGCGGCCAGCACCAACTCCTGCAAAAGCACAGTCTGATATATACATACACAATTATTTGACATACACATCTACTCATGCTTATGTGCACACATGGCAGCACATGCTAAATGAATATCCATGCATGCACACACTGAGTCAAGGGACATTTTGTGGTGTTGATGTTAAGACTGAGGAAGGATAGGAGGTGCGTGCCTTCAGAAGAGACTGCTCAAATGTTGAAGAGTGCTCATGGGCTTTTCACATTTAAATGAAGGTTCACCTCACAATATAAGCACAGACGAAGAAACCAACATGAATTAAATTTATTATTTCATGCTTTTTGTGTGCTTGAGCCACTAATTGAGAAGACAGATGCTGCAGCAAGTAGAGAGAAGGCGTGGAACATGGAGACCAACCCAAAGAGATATATTTGATCCAGTAGATTAATGCCACATTAAGCGACCTGACAACTTCCCAGCTAGCTCATGCTAAAGACGGATTCAGATACACAAAGGATGTTCGAGCTGAATTCCTGCGGTGCTTGAGCAAAAAGTCAGCACTAAAGGTTTTGACACTAAAAGTCAGGCTGCACTTAAGTGAACCTGTCATTTCTATTAAGTCCATCAGGTATCTGAACCCTCGGGAAGATAAACAGAAGCACAAACGCAGTTGTCTAGAAATCTAAGTATCATTGTCAGAAAAGTTGAGTCAAGTCAGACCATCAGCATCTCATGTCAGTTCTCACACTAAATGTGTAGTGTAAAGTCATACCAGTATTGATAAAATCACGCAAAAGAAATGTTATCCAACAGCTACAAAACAACTTTGTTGCATGAAATGTTGTCAATGGTTTCCAGTCAGTCAAACAATCCAAAATGTCTCAGCAAACTTTTTTACATTAATAAACTTAGAGAAACAAAACTTGAATGACAACACATGATTTTTTAAAAATCATTTTTGTTTTTGTTTTTATTTATTTATTTTTTTTTGCATTTATTTGTGTCTTCCAGATTTGATTCCTTGCACTGATGTGGACAGGTTCACAGAATATTATAAATATATAAATATTAAGCCAGATTTCTATTTCTCATCATATCAATGTCTCATTTTATGCTTAATTATGTTGTGTGTGATTGTAGATGTGTATATGTGTGTTTCAATTTCTTTCTTTTTTCTCTTGCTTTTGGTTTTTAAACTTGAAAGACATTTTTTATGTGACACACTGAGCTATTTTAGTTGGGAAAGTGCTGTACAAATAAAGTTTGATTTGATTTGCCAATGGAAGTTTAAGAACTGGTGCTTCTTGAACACTTTAAACACCACAAACATTGGACTTTAAGACCATTTAGTTTGATAGTCATTGCTTTAAAAAAAAAATGAGTACAAAAACAAATATAATCAATGGTAACCTAATTTACATCTTGGTTTATGGGTTTTATTACAACATCAGAAGAGAATTGTAGATAACAAAGAACAGAATCTGCAGAGCGAATAAAAAAAAAGAAAGAAATCACTTCTACGTGTTAGTGGAGGAGTGAGGAGGAATGTTGAGATTATATGCAAAATCAAGTTCCTCAAAAGGCAAAATCTCATAGTCTTACCGGTGTACCTGAGATGAGGTATTGTGTTCAATCAAAACATCATGTTACCTGTTTGCCGTTTCAGTTTGTTGGTCAGTAACTTTGCTCAAACAATAACTGTAGCCACAACAAGAATACCCTTTCAATTACAAAGCACAATGGAGAACACATTTGTCAGTTCCCTAAATAAGTTTTTTGGTCTCTTCACAGAGATTTGTTCAGCTTTACTTTGTCCTGTGTGGTCTGGCAGGACGGCGCTGCACAGATTCCTGAAACATCAGACATGCTAGTGTGGGTGTGGCCACCAATTGCAGCCGGCACCTCACACATGACCTCCTCAGGGTCAGCAGGTCAGATCCTGATAATCCTGTCTTGTAGCTTGCACAGTGTTTATGTGCTTGCCCTCTCTTGAACAGAGCTGACGCATGCTTGAACTTCTGTGGCTTTTTATCCATCACAGATGCAAAAGGCACACAACGGTTTTAAAATGCATCTTCTGAAAATGGTGTTATATTTGTGTGGAAGAAGGAATGAATGTGAAATGTGACTGAAAAGGGCCTGGTGGGGCCCACACCTGCAGGGGCCTCACGAATATGTACCAGAACTCGAGATAGAGATTAAACAGGGTGCAGCCCCCCCCCCCCCAAACTCCCATATGCATTGTTATTTCAAGCTTTTTCCATCATATTGTGGAAAAGGGGAACAATGCACAACAGACAGGTGCACTTGGAGCGCTCACAGAGCAGCACAGTCAGCTCCTTCAGAAAACAGAAGAAAGAGCAAAATCAAAGAGCTGAGGAGGAAGGGAGGGGTGAGGAAGAGGTGAGAGATTATAGTCAATGTGGGAGATAAAGTACCCAATGCATGAAGGCTTTACTATTCACCACTTTTCTTTAGCTTTTAAGGTAGTGTGCCGCAAAACATGCATAATGACATAAGATAGAGGCGTCGTTTTGTGCTTTTTCCTAAGCTTTTTATCTGATGAGCTTTATGATTGATATTATCTTTGTTCAATTCTAGTCAGCAGTCATGGTAAAACGAAAATTGTTTACTTTTGACAAAAAAGATCAAGAAATGATTTATATTTAGTTCACTTACCTAACTCAACCTAACTAAAGTTAACTTTTCATCATTTTTATATTGAATGAAAACACACGTGTGTGCACATACATAATTCTGAGGAATGCCTTTTTTTTAATGTTTAATGGCAGCTGGGACAGTTAATCATATGGCAAACAGACAGAGGACTAAGGTCTATGGCAGTGTGCCTGTGCAGTTATCATGTCACACCGGACCACCAGCAGTCAAGAGTGTGCCATTTGTCTGCCCATGTAAATTCCTTGTACATCTATGCATGTTAGTGTGACTTCACAGCAATGGAGACACCAGGACACTTGGCACCATGCTGACGTGACCCACAATTCAACCCTGCGCGATGCCACTGGCAGTCTGACATGAAAAATGGCGGCAACTGAAGTGCATCACAGAAAGCTGTAACCAGGTGTTATCACACTGCATGGATAAAACAATATTAGACTCCAGGCTTTAGTTGTGTTTTCTTTCCTATACTAAGCTGACCTCTTTGAACTACTTTCATAGAGAGAAGAAGGGAAACAGCTTAAGACACCTTTGGGCGCTTGTGTTACAAGCTGCAAGAAGAAACATGATATCTGTATGCATTTCTCTCTTGGGAACAATCCAATGTTGAGGGATTTCGACTCCTCTGCTCTTATAGCAACATGCTTCTGTGTACACAGTTCTTCTCCACTGGCAACGTCTTCCTTTCTCTCCGTTTTTACTGAAAGACGTGTCTGTTGGTTAAAGGTTGAATTATAGGTTGAATAAACTTCAATAGGATCAGGATTTGGGCCTCGAGCCAGTGGGCCTTATCTGGTTTTGGCATTTAGCGCTTTCTATAAGAGCGCAAGGAAGCTTCTCAAGCCTTTGATTCAGATTTTATCAGTTTAACAGGCATGTGATTATGTTTGAGTTACATGAGCTTCAGCACACTTCAGGCTCACTTGTAAAGGCCAACATCACTTATTTTTCTTACTTTTACTGCATGGAAAAGTTTTCTTTCGTGCTGACGTCACATTAGATGTGTCCGTCCTGAAGGCATCAGGGAGTTACTCTGAAGAATTGAGGAACCCTTAAACCCCTCCCCTCCTTTCTTCTACAATTGCTCCTTTCAGGCCTGTTATTTTTCATCCTCTGGGCGGTGAAGTTGGGTCACAGAGCCAATCTAATGAGCTATTAGCTGAGGGGCTGGTAGTCGCAGAGGAAAGGTTTATGACTCGTGTATCCCACCGACAAGCACTCACCTGACGGGAGCTCAATTGTTTTACTCTGGGGTGTGAGGCTTTTGGGACTTCAAGAGATCTGCTTCAGGACATTGTGATGGACTAGCAGCATGCCCCCATTTCGACTCCGGCTAGTGGCTTTTATTGCATGTTATCTGTTATTATACTGTTTCCTGTCAGACATTTGAATCTCCCAAGGCAAAGATGAAAAAATAGCATGTTTTTAAATCTAAAAGTTTTGAAAATGCTCAAAACAGTTTTTTTTCCCAATCAAAGTGTGTAGAAACCTTCAAGTTAGAGTCAATTGATAAAAAGCCATGATGTCCCAGCAGTAGTCTTTACCAAAGAAATATGAAACTTCCAGGTAGGGAGTATGGCATGTTTACATGTCCTCTTATGCTAGTCTATATTTATACATAAAAAACAACACAGAAGAGCAAAGAGGAAGTCTTTCACCAGTACAACAAATATTGATCTGTCCTTTTGGTTGCTCTGGGATGTTTCCAAGATGTTATTAAAGATGTGGAATTTAGGGGTTTAGATCTCTGCAGAGAAACACCACATGGCCTCACTTCTGATGCCTTGTGGTGCAATGCTAGCCTCTGTTTCATCTATTAGCAAAGGTGAGCGTGGAAAGATAATTGGGAAGTTGCTTTTCTTTGGGGCTGAAGTCTACCAGCCAGTAGGAGGATCCTTCTGCAGCCAGCCAGTAGTCCAGGAACACTCCTGCCCCACAGGCAAACAGTAAGAGAGGAATTTCCAGAGTCAGATATAGTTTTATATGTTTACATGGAGTACACAAAAGTATTTGGGCATCAATGAAGACTGAAAATGTTCAATCTGCTGCAGAGATGTTTCCAATCTAGTCAGAATATATATTCCCATATAGTGAAAATGTTACACTTTTTTATGTTTCATGAGAATTGGCATTAGAAATCATCTAATTATGTGAGTAAAAACTTTTTTTTTCTGGAGATTAACTAATATTTACCAACTTTCTTTTAGTCCTGCATTTTAAAACTTAAACATTTGACAGTGCACAACAACAACAAAAAAGGTCGAATCAGCAGCTGGATCCACCCTTAATGTTTCATTACTAGGTAAATTTGCAGGACAACCATAACATTTGGCATGCTTCACATCAATGAGCTCATGTCTACAATACTGAAAATGAAATATAATAGGAATTTGATTTTGTTATTTAACTTTTAAGTTTCCACACCACAAATAAATAGCCATTAAAGAACTAGTTAATTTTAAGTATATCTTTACTTTGGGATACAGTCAAAACTGATTGACTGGTTATCTTGCGCCATCTTTAGGTCTGTGACTGCTCCTTGGAAACTATCCCAATTTTGTAAAAGCAGATTTATTCTTTTTTGCAGGAATAAAATCAAAATTTTAGGTAAAAACAGTGGAGAAAAAGCTGTGTGTGACTGCATGTTCATCATTCGTCTTATAGTGGAGATTGCTTTCCCACTTTCTGATTCAAATGTTTTCACCTCCCGTAAGTCAGCACTCAAAGGAAGATTTAGTTTTTCTGAGTTTTTCCTGACACATGGAGCCCGCCTACTGGAAAGTTTTTTAAACCCTCAAAAAAATGAACATAAACACAGACTTGCCAACAAAACAAGGATTTCTCAGCCATGAAGTTCCTCTTGGCTTTATATTTTCCCACTCTGAATAATTTTGGATTTGTTTTCTGTGTTAATGGCTGCAGGGAGGGAAACCCAGGAGGGGAGACAGGAGAAAAGGTCAAGCCATGAATGGGTTTCTTAAACCCTGTGCTTCATTTGCTGTCAGACATTCAAATCTTCCAAGGCAAAGAAGAAAAAAACAAAACATGTTTTTAAACCTAAAAGTTTAGAAAATAGGGTAAACAATGAATAATAAATGTAATTTATTTCCCAATGTAAAGTATGTTCCCTCTTTGGTGGACTTAGCTCTTTTATTAGCTTGTAATAAAGCTTCTCATTCACGCAGTCCATGAGGATAACCACTCTGCTTTCTTCTCATTTCACTCTCTAAATTCTTTCCTTCAATCCACGTGCCAAGGAAGAAGATTAAGAAAAACTTATCTCATGAGAGTTCACTGAGGAGGCTTGAATTCTGACAAATGTAGGGAAGTTGTCAGAGTTTGGTCATGTACCGAAGAGGTTATCTGCATTTTTACACTCCCTAAAAAGCCAAAAAAAAAAAAAATCAACTTTGTAAGATAAAATCTTCTCCTTTCAAAGGTGAGGCTGAGGAGAATAAAAGACTAACATAAGTTATGTGTTGGCCAATACAAGAGAAACAGTCTTTGCCCCTGCACTTGTTCTCCCTCCATGGACCACCCCACAACCTCAAATGTTCAACATGTTGATAAAATACATCATATACAGATAGGTAAAAGCCAAAATTGTGTTTGTTGTATAGTTTCCAGGCAGTAGAGGTAAGATAATAATGGAGGAGGTGAGATGGATGGGAACAGAAAGACAAGTTCTGCTAAACGTTAAGCGTTCACACCCACAGGAGCATAGCCAGGTACTAAATTTTGAGACCCTGCCTGCTCTGAGCCTTGCTGGACTTTTGAGTATGAAGTAGTGAAGTAATGCATAAACAGGATGAAATACAGCAGCGCAATCTTGAATGGAATGGACCTTGATTTTCAGCCAAATACAAGCATGGTAATGAAATAATCCTGTGCTTGTCAACTTTGTTCACAGCGAAGGAATGCTGTTTTTTTCAGAATGGATCATAGACTCACAGTGCCGTCCTGACAGCTGATTAAAACTCTTACAAAATGGGTGTGAGAGAAGATTACAAAGCATATCTTGGGATGGTTTATAATTGTGTAGTGTGGCAGCAGTTAACCCACATGCTCAGCTATGCTGCTGATGGGTACAGAAGTCTTCCCACGCCTGGTGAGTGAACCCGCCACATGAAGCTGGAGACAAGGCAGCAAACTGGAATGAATCACATGAATTCTCAAATCTTAATCTGTCAACATATTTTGTGCATACAAATTTGACAATCATTGCTCAGAATTTTACAGTTTTTGCTCTCTACTAAAAGTTGTTCAATCGTTTAAGGATATCCAAATAAAGAATAAAAAATGTCCTCAAAAGTAGTTCTAAGAATTGTTTAAAAATTGACAGACCCAGATCCTTCTGGACTCTAAAATCCTTTTAGGAGCATAGATTTCCAACTCTTCTGATCTGGGTCACCTGTGTTAGATCCACTGCCGAAGTAATTTTTTTATCTTTACTAGATCTTCCACCATGTGATGCAGTCTGTTAGTTCAGGTGACTTTGGTTCTAGTTATTTTGGCGCTATTCTTTAGTCGAATGTTTCTTCTCCTCTTGGAAACTAACCCTTTTGTGTCACTAAAGAGCAAATCTTCCATGGTTTTTATTCAAAGCCTACTGTCAAATTCAGCATAGGAGCGTTTTAAATGTGACATGCTCAGTAGCATATGGAAACGAGGGGAAGCTGTCTATTTTCATACTGAAGTTGAGGCTACCGCTGGTGGTTTTAAGTAGGTTATGGAAGGAAAGAAGGCTTGATGTGGGAAGGAAGGAGGGGATGGAAGAAGAGCCTTCGGGAGCAAAAGAGACATTGTTAATACTCCTAGAGTCCCGCAGAGTTGTGGGACAGCCGTGGCTCCATCAACATTTATTTATGTTGGTGTGCGGATGTGTGCACGTGCTATGTGTTCAGTTCTGGTTTCTCCATTTACTGAAACAGACTTGAACAGCTCTCACTTCATTCCTGACCATAAAAGTAAAGAGGTGTTCATTTTACGCAGAAATCCAAAGGTGGACCTTTACTCCTTCTTCTAAGTGTAAGGTGCTCTATAAAATGTCTATGCTTCATGCTTGGCTAGACTTTTTTTTTTATAAGCTGCAGGAAACATCTGAGCTAATATTCCTTATGTGCTATAAATACCACTAAAGAGGGAATAACTGCATGGAAATCAAATAAGGAGACTCTGAGGTGAAACATTTTTGAATATCAAAAAAAAAAACTCAATGTCTGGTTCTCATGAGCAAAAAGCATTTATCTGAGTAAAATAGATTTCAGCTGCACTGTCAGCTACCTCGGTGCCTTTGGTGTGGTTGTTAAGGAGCAAATTGTCCAATACAGTCAAATAAAGCAATGTTGCTACGTCTTAACCTGACTTAGTAAGGAAAAGGTGTGTTTTTCTTCAGGATGGGGGGGCTTCTGTCTTGCTGTCAGCTGTGGATGAAGCTGATTGGAGAAATTGCAGGGACTCAGCAAAGTGGCACCAGAGTACCAGCTGCAGTCCTTCACACGACATTCCTGCCTTTTATGGGGTTGAACAGAGAAAAAAGAAAGACAGCTTTTTGTCTCCTGCAAAAATACTTTCGAAGCATGTGACAGGCTGTGTTTGGTTACCAGGTGACAAGCCTTGTTGATCTCTACCATCAAGATCTTAACTTAAACCTCATAAATCATACTGGTGCTCCTCAGTTTGTGGAAGCATCATTCCAGAAATGCCTCAATGGACAATGGCATTGTTTCCTGTGTTTAAGTGAACTGAATCCAGGTCCTCTGAAACAGTCCGCTTCACCTTCATCAGTTCTTATACAAACCTCAAACAGAGGCTTTGCACCAAGTAAATTTGTTTTTCTCTAGAGTGTTGCCATGAGGGTTTTCACCCCCAGGTTTGAACAACCGATATCACAAAAATGACTTTAGGTCATGTGCAGAAAAAACAGATGAAAATAGCATCTCTGATAGGTCCAATTCTAGGTGTTACAGAGTTGGAAGTCTTTTAAAAAGATATGGTGGGACTGAGTCATTGAGAGACCCAAGAGGTTTCCTAATTAACCAGCTCAATCTCCCAGAAGCAACATGCTGGAAAACTCAAAATGGTCACAAAAATGGAAAAAGCAAAGTATAGTACACAAGAAAATTTTTCAAAAGAAGAGCTAAAAAGGGCCTTACTATAATAGAACAAGAAGTTCTGAAACACGGCACTCATGCTGTACATACAGGCTGACTGGAGGAGCATTTACAACAACAAATAAATCCAGATGTGTGACATTTAAAGGCAACAACAGCAAAAACTGTTTGATTTTGGCAGATTTTACATTTCTCTGACACAGATGCCATAAAATACTGGAAGTTTGATCTTTTTTTTTGTATTGTTGTTTTACTGTCCTGCATTGACAGCCAACAGTAGAAAATTCTTCATTCAAACAGGATTCACTCATAGGTTTAAGAAACCTTACTGTCAGAGGAGCCTGTGTATTATAAAGTGTGACGAGGCCTCAATTTACAACACAAATTCAGGCTTAATTCCAGTCTGAAAACAGCAGAAAACTCAAAAGCACATTAGAGAGAAAGGCATTTGATCTGAGAACACAGGATCAAAACTATTACTTTTTTTTATTTACAGGTTAATTAAAAAATTTTACATCCAGTCAGTTTGTTTAGTTAGTTAATAAATGCATACATCTTCACTTCCAGTGCTGACGAAGGTCATCTTGACTGGGACATCTGACCTCATGTTAAGCATGTGATCCAATGTCTTTAAAAATAGATTTTTTAAAAAGATTTTTAATGTGATGAGACAATTTATAAAATGTGTCATACATGTCATAAAACTGTCATGCAACCAAAATAATTGGAAAATTGGCATAAAACCTACTTTCCTCTGTTTTTGTTACCTGTTTCAGTAGAAAATGCAGCCTTGCAGACTGTGATTAGATTCAACTGGACAGATGAGATGAGGGAGATTAACTCTTTTTTTTTTTACTGCCCTGAAAATGACCCTTTTTGGCGAGAAGTTGATATTCATGCAACAAAAAACCACATCGCAGCACTGAAGCAAGAAAGCTACTGAGCCACTTCCCAAGTTTTTTTTTTAGCTCATGGTTTTATTAATCTTTGTGTTTGATGGAGCCCCTTACCATTCTGCGCCCCCGTGTTGTGTTTGTCGCCTGTTTATTTTCATATCAATGGGGTCACCATGACCACTAATCTGTTTTTCTACATTTTCCTGTTTGAGACAACAGAAAAATCATCTGTTTCTTTACACATCTAAAAATACAGGCCAGGAAAATGAAGGGAAATGAGGTTAAAGTGAGGTAAACAGGTGGCAAATAAAAGATTCATTGAGTCAAGGGTGTCATGACACACCTGGGTGGCTTCGGCTGAGTCAGGTCCAGTCCAAGATCTAGCCTGTCTCCCTTGAGGGATTTGGTTCTGAAAGAACTGTTGTTGGGCTGATTTTGGGATGGTGTGCTGTTCCAAAGTCACTGGCTACACCTGCCACCACTAAAAAAAGGTCATGGAAAGGTCTGTTCAGCTGGGCTTGCCACCTAAACCAGGTGAAAAGTGGCCTGCATGGGACAACTTGCATTATTTTTATTTTACTTGATGTTGCCGTTACCAAAAAAGAGTCACTACCATGTAAGTTTTTGTACAATATCAATATTGATTCACTGTAATTATTTCTAACTGCTTTTGTTTTAATTGTGTCTTTATTTTTTTATTTTTCTTCTTTGCTTGAAAAATGAATTAAAAGCATGGGTTTGTTGCTTCAAGCTTAAAGACCCACTATGCTGCCCCCTGCTGTTATTTGTGACACTATGAGGGCAGATGAAGCGTTTTTATGTGCACCACTTGTTTATATGCACCAAAAATCAATTGTGCAAATCAACTTCCTACTAAATGTCCAGTTTATAACATATTAATGACCAAAAATAAACCTATAGTCATTCCTGTTTATAAATAAAATGTAAAAAAGATCTATGTACAAAAGGGAAGTACACGTCAAACAATGTTTTTAATGCTTGTGGGATGGAAACAAATATGAGTTGTACTATGATGTTGTTTTGATTCTAAACTCAGGATGATTACAAAAGGTATTCTACCGAATAACCACAAGAAAGCATGGGAAACTCAAAATTAGAAAAAGTTTTGTTGATCAGGATTAATGAGGCAGCTACGGTGTAAAAGTGGAGTGGTCAACCTCTGATCAGAAGATTGCAGGTTCGGTTCCTGCCCTGCCCGCCCATGTGTCAAAGTGTTCTTGGGCAAGACGCTGGACCCTACACTGCTCTTGGTGGTTATAGGTTGGTGCCAGTGTTCGGCAGCAGAGCTGCCATCATTGTGTGAATGGGACTGTGACTGTAAAGTGCTTTGGACTTTCTAAGAAGGTAGTAAAGCACTTTATAAGTATACATTATTCATTCATTCATTCATTTTCCAATCCGTTTTATCCCTTTCGGGGTCACGGGGCTGCCGGAGCCTAATCCGGGTACTCATGGGCGAAGGCAGGGTACACCTCTGGACTGGTCGCCAGTCTGTCGCAGGGGCTACATTATTTAATAGCAATTTCTAAAGAATTTGGTCAAAGTTAAATCTGTGAATTTAAATAAACTGACCTGAGTTAACCACTTAGTTCCAATGATGGCTGAAACAATTTTACTGACAGTCATTTTAAAAACTTCCAAAAATACAACAAATATTTAAGTGATCTTCTTATCTTCAGTTCAATTTCTGATCATTTTATTCGTTTTAGATATTTTGACAACAAATTAAATTAAGTTAAAGAAAACTTTCAAGAAATTCATGGATTTAATTTATCTTTCTATTTAAAATAGAAAAACAACAGAAGCCTCCCAAATGATTCTGTTCCAAAGTTTACATACCTCCGTTCTTAATACCTTTATTACCTTCTTTTGCATCAATAACAGTTTGAAGTCTCTTGTGGTCGTTGTGGATGAGATTCTTTATTTTCTCTAACGGTAAAGCAGTCCATTCTTCTTGCCAGAAAACCTCAGGTTCCATTAAATTCTTGGGCTGTCTTGCTTGAACTGCCCATTTGAGATCTCCCCAGAGTGGCTTAATAATCTTGAGGTCAGGAGACCGAGACAGCCACAAAAGAACCTTCACCTTATTCTGCTGTAACCAATGACAGGGTAACTTGGCCTTGTGTTTTGAATCGCTGTCATGTTGAAATGTCCAAGTGCGTCCCATACACAGCCTTCGAGATGAAGAGTGCAAGTTTTCCTCAAGTACCTCAAATCTGAGTGCTGCATTCACCGTGCTACAAATATTGGCCCAATTTCTGGTGCCTAGCTCACACATCTCCTCTCCAAATGTAGCGTTTATGGTTGTGGCCAAAATGTTCAATCTTGGTCTCATTCATTCATTCATTCATTCATTCATTTTCCAATCCGCTTTATCCCTTTCGGGGTCACGGGGTTGCCGGAGCCTAACCCGGCTACTCATGGGCGAAGGCAGGGGACACCCCTGGACTGGTCGCCAGTCTGTCGCAGGGGCCACAATCACACACCCATGCACACTCACATTCACACCTAGGGACAATTTGGATTAACCAATTAACCTATGAAGCATGTTTTTGGACGGTGGGAGGAAGCCGGAGTACCCGGAGAAAACCCACGCATGCACGGGGAGAACATGCAAACTCCACACAGAAAGGTCCACCAGCCAGGGCTTGAACCGGGAACCTTCTTGCTGTGAGGCAGGAGTGCTAACCACTGCGCCACCGTGCAGCCCAATCTTGGTGTCATCACTCCAAATTACTTTGGTTCAGAAGTTTGGAGGCTTTTCTCTGTGCTGTTTGGAGTATTTAAGTGAATGATTTTGTGCCTTTTGTGCAAAAAAGGCTTTTCATCTGCCGACTCGACCATGCAACCCATTTTTCTTTAGGGTCCTCCTTTTTGTACATCTTGAAACATCCATACCACAGTTCTTCAGTGTCCTGGATTGCAGCTGAAGTTATTTGTGGTATTTATTTGTATCCCTAATGATTTTTCCGACAGCTGTGGCAGAAGTTTGTGTGACTGTGGTTTGGTTTCAACAGGACCCCTTGTTTGCCACTTGTTGAACAATGTTTGCACACTGCTGACTGGCATTCTTAGTTCCTTAGTTATCTTCTTTATATCCCTTTCCTTTTTTTTACAGTTCAGTTACCTTTTCCCATAGATCTCTTGACTGTTCTTTAGCTGTCTCCATGACTCTGGATCCATAAATGTCAGAGCAGCATTGTATGAAGGATGCAAGGGTCTGTTAAAGGCCTAGAAACTCAAGATTTTTTGTGCGCATACACTGATTACAAGCAAATGAGTCACAGGTGAGGATGGCTACCTTTAGCTGCCATTCAAACCTTTTTGTATCAGCTTGTGTGCATGTTTTTAGAACAAAGTCATTGAGTTATGTAAACTTTTGATTTGTGTAATTTGGGAAGTTTTTGTTGTCATTATGATTTAACCCATAGGAACTGAGCCTCATTTTTCCTTAAAGGAAAATTCTGTGGGATATACCACAGACAAAGTGGACCACAGAACACATTCCTGATTGTTTTTTTTCTGTTAAACTGATGTCCTCAAGGGTTTTTATGGGTTAAAAAATGGTAAACTGATTTTTTTTACAATAAATGGCTTCACCCAACCATTAACTACGAATGGAAAAAAGTAATTGTGTTATCATTCATATTCTATGAAAAATGACCAAGAAAACATGTCATAGATCTGAGATTTCCTTAAGATTGTTTATTGAGGACTTATAGAACACAACAATCTTAAAATAAAAAAATAAATAAATACACTTAGTGACATCACAGAAAAATAACAGGAACCATGAACGCTAAATTCTATGACGACATGAAAAATACATGAAGGTCTGTAGTTAGTTACCACATACAAATTCAGTGACATGTGCTTTGACCAAGAATTTGCATGACTTTCAGTCAGTAAGGCTTTCTTTTCTTTTGCTTTGTTTTTTAAGAAAACAGTTGGGCTGCTGTGCATCTCCATGTACAGCTACATTACTGTAACAGCACTACACAGTAGAAACAAACTAATCTGAATATAAATACTTTTTTTTCCTTTGAGTAGTCTTAGGATTCATGTAAATGTAGCACCATAAACTTAAAAAGCACATGGAGGTACTCAGAGCCCTTAAACAAAAGAATATATTTATGAATTAAGGTATGTATTTATTTTGATACATATGTTCTGTAATAAGACTTTGTGAATCTATAAGCACTTAATGTTATTCACAAACCTGCATGCTTAATGTACTAAGGTTTAATTAGAGGCACAGATCCATCTTTTCTACATTTACCTGCAAACTTTCTTAAGCTTTTTTTATAAACACGACAAATTTCCTTCTACAATGACAGAGTTCCCTCAAACTTAAATGGTGACACTTTTAGAAAACATAAATATCGCATGAGCAGGTGGCACAAGTCAAAAAGCAGCGTAACGCATGACAGTGTTTATGAGTGATATGAAGTGTGGTAGTGGTTATAACCATTTCAGTCCAAACGATAGATGCAAAACAGGACTTTTTTTTTGTTGTTTTTTTAGCAGCATTGGTGAGTTTCAGTGATGCAGAAAATGTAATAAAAGATGAAACATTCAAGTTTGCAGGATTTTCTTGTGTTAACCCAGAGAATGCTGCTTCTTCAGGCTGTCTGAGCGCCTTACTCTCTCCTCTGGAGTTTTTCTGTACCAGCTCCTGAGAACAAAGAGACACTCGGTTAACATGCAGTCTGTGTTTTTCATTCAAAACTAAAAATGTACCACGTATTTTTGTGTGTATCTAGCACAAACTGAAGCTTTAGATGCTCATTTTTGTGAGCTAAAGCTAAACTGTAATGAAATCAATATTTTAAAGAGTAAAACAAATTCAGATTCATTTGTGGCTGAGAATTCTAGGGTTTTACTAGTTATTGTTTTTTTCCTTAGTAAATTATTAAATATGAGCACATAAAAAAAGCATTCTGTACATCTCTGTAAAAGTCAAGCATTTAAAATTATGAAGATTGTGACTTTTTTTTCTCTTTTTCTTAACTTACAATCAAATTGATATATTGTACAAAGTTGATTAAACTGGTTAATGCTTTTTAATAAATTATATTAATTCTTTTTCCTCAAACAAATGTAGCTAAAAAAAGTACAATTTTAATCAGATTACCTGGATAACAACATGTAAAAATGACTTTCAAGAGAATGGAAGAGAATTAATATACAAGTATTAATAAGTATTGCTTTTTTCAGAAAAAAAGTTTAAATTAGCTTAAAGCCAAAAGTTGAATTTAAAAGGTGTATTAGCAGTTTTCATAATCTCAAAAATGTATTTGGTTCTCATAGAATAATTAAACTAAATTCTCAAAAGTATACCTGGAAAAACAGTTAAGGCAAAACTGTGATGATGTGATGTAGAACTCTGAACTCACCCCTGGCGGTTCAGTTGACCTGGATTGGAGCAATTCTGGCCTTGACTTGTCTTCTGAACTCTGAAAATAGTGGATAACGTAAATAGAAACTTGGGGTTTAAGACAACAATACATGAAAATAAAAAGAACCTTGAATAAAATCAAATCTGGCACCTGTTGGTGGTGGGGCTTTTTTGCTTTGACTGCACCTTCCTGGTCTGTGCTGGAGATTCACTGACTCTGCAGGAGCAAAAAGAATAAAAACAATGCTAAATAAATACTCTGATTATTTTTTTTTTCTCCAAAACAAGAAGAATTTTTGTGTTATCTTCACATTTCACCTCTTTTTTCTGTCCAGAGATCTCTGTGTGGCAGCAGAAAGAGACAATCTCTCTTTGGTGCTCCTGGCTTTCTCCTACGGAGAAAAAAAGGGGATTCTTTTACTTTAAGAGCCACAAAAGATGCCTTTCTCTTATTTATTTGTCACTGTTATAGTCCAAGATTTTCAGTTTACCAGCTCTCGCAGTTTCCTCTCTGCACGCAGCTCCCTCTCCTGCTGCAGGAGCATTAAGCGATCCATCAATGGCATTTCAAAGAAAATGTCATGGATGTCATACAGGGCTGCACGCAACTGAAACGACAGATGACCATGTAAACAAACATGGAGAAAGAGGGGCCTCTGCTGTCTGCAGATGGTCACTACAGTCATACCTGGGCTCTGACTCGCTCCTGCAAAGAGATATCTTGTTCTGAGTAGGTGCTCTTCTTTTGCTCTGCTTCAGTCTGAAATGAGCGAATAAACTCCCGTGTGTCCTGTAAACACATTTACAGTTTGCATCTTTTTTGGAGCTTGTATTAATGATTTATTGATAGAAACTTGTTGGATTCTGTTGAATAATTTTGATTCCTGTTTTTGTGCGGAGAAGCGTACCACGAAGGTTTGGCACAGATTCTTTACTTTTTCTGTCTTGAGCAGCCTGCGTACAAGGAATCCACGAACAATGGCGCCAATTCGACAGAACGCTTTCTGCTGCTCTGCTGTCAAAACCTGCAAACCACAGAGGGAGGGTGTAATTTGAGAACTGAAGAAGTCCAATGAAAAGCTTCACACACAATGGCTAAAACCAAATGGAATGGTGTCAAACACATACAAGATTATACCCACCAAGCTAAACCTTGCTCTGGATTTGTTGGTTCCCAGAGTGGAACTCCACAGATACACAGGAAGCTGGACAGAGGGAAAGGTTACACTAGGATTGGGAAAACCTGGAGAAGAAAACATCACAAACTTTCATTGTGGGAATGAAAGTTAATGTAAAATTACTTCTCTAAACATGTAGCTTGAAGTGGTACCTAAACTGTGTCCAGGCGATAGCTCAGACGGTGTTCTAACTGGGCTTAGTGCAGGACAGGGGGGACTAATGGCAGGACAGCTGCTATTAACACACCTACAGTTCCAGCCACAGGGATTTTCACCCAGAGGCTGCACAAAACCCTGTTCCCTTGGCCTTCTCTCCTCAAGCTCCTACGCAAAGAAGTCAGAAGATTAAACAAAAGTATTTTTATTTTACATTTTGTAGAGGAAAATGTACAATTAATTAATTAATTGAAATATTTGACATACTTTGTGATTGCTTGAGCTAACCAAGTGAGAGCACTGTTGCTCCTTGACCTGCTCAGCAAGGAGCAGAGGCATCTTCAAGCTATGCTCCTCTTCCAGGCGCTTCTGCATGTTCTCCAGAGCTTGTGCTCGCCACTGGGAGTCCTCTGTTGGGATTACTACATGCACATTAGTTTGCTTTTTATCACTTTATGAGTTTTTGTAAATTAAGGTGCACAGAAAAGAGCAGACGAGGGATGTTCCAGAAAGACTTACCCGTGTAGCCGGCCCGGAAGAGGGTTGATGCTTTCATGCCACTGTTTGGCTCCTGAAAATCGTCATGCTTTAACCTAAACGTGACTGAATCAGGAGTTGTGTGTGGTCTTGGCAGAGATGAAAAGGGGCTGTCCACTTCATAGGACTGCTTTGAAGGGGTTGTAGGGATGTGCCGGGTTGGGGGAAGACGCACAACCCCTGCCATGAAGCGAGGCACTCTTTCTTGACTGTGGTCTATATGCCTGGCTGAATTGTTCATCTGACTGTCCAGCGTGTGGCAGCGGCGGCGAAAACCTGCAGTCAGATGATCGTAGTGTAACACAGAGGAGGGCACTGTTGCGCTAACAGGACGTTTGTTCTCCAGCTCTGGACTAGTATCACAGTGACTGGATTGACGGTTAACACCATCCTTCTTCATCAGGCAACACTGAATGGCGGATGTAAAAGCTGCTGATGAAGCTTCCCCTGACCTTCCAGGGCTTTGCAGAATAAGGTCAGTTGGGCTAATTGGGAATGAAATGTGGATGTTCCCCGTGGAAAGCGGCCGCGGTTTGCGTTTATTTGGAAAGGAGAGGATGCTGGATTCCAGACAGGGAGGGGAAGCGATTTGTTCTGACTTGCTTGGTGAGATGGACTTATGAGAGTTGGGGTCATATGCAGTTTGATGATGGAAGGGAGGCGGACCAATTGGGCTATGGTGCAGACTGAATCCAAACTCAACTCCCGTGTCCTTCACAGGACTCCTTTGCTCTTTCAGGGGCGCGGCTTCTGGTGAGGGTGTCTTGTTGACTGTGTGGGCAGCTTTTGATCCCTGCTGCTCTTTCTTCACATACTCTCTTGACCTCTTAAGAAGGCTGTCCAAGCTAATATCCTCATCGTCATCTCCTTCCTCCTCGCTCTTATCTTGCTTTTCTGCTGTAAAGTCTTCTCCTGCTCTGTAACCATTGAGGGGGGAGGTCTCAGAGCACAAAGTCGCTGGTTCCTTCACTTGAAGTCCAAATCGAGGGTCTCTAAGGAGCCCGGGTGAGTCAGTAACCAGGGTGTACCCACCAATTTTTGAAGACTGAAAGAACGGTGCTTTGTCATCCACTTTACTTGAAACTGTATGCACCTGCGGGAAAATACAAGTGATGGTCATATTGTTAGATAGGATTCATTTTTTTGGTTTGAGCACACATTTTTTGCATAAGTGTTTGTAGGTCCTGATCCACATGGATATAAAAAACAATAATTCTTTGCACCTACACTTTGGCAATCATGTGCTTTACTGTGGTACAAAAGACAAAAGATACAAAGGAAATTTTACTCTGATTGATGAGAGGTAATCAAACCTATTTTTTTTTTCTAAAAAGTAAAAGAAAACACAGGAATCTAACTCACAAAATAGCAGCCACTTTATAGCATCGAAAACATATTCTACAACAACTTGATAAAATCCTGTGAACACTTTTGAGATTGCCAAATAAAATTATTCAATGTACTGTAAAAGAAATCCTTATTAAAAGAAATACAGACTGAACAATTAGAGATTGCATTTTTTTAACTGACTCTTTTTTAATTCTTATAGAACTTTCACTTTGGCTGTGAAACAGAGGTGCTCAGGCTGTCCTCAGGTAAAAATAGAATGAATGACTTGAGGAAACATTTAGAGAAAGAGCAGCAAAAGCTCCAAATGTCAGCAGAGGCTACAGGAAGACTTTACTTCAGCTTTTTTATCTTAGCTGACACGCATGCCTTACAAATAGTTCAGGAAATTGTTGCTAATTTATTGCACTTGAATAAAAAAAAGAAAAAGAAATTCACACTGCTGACCTGATCCAGAATGTTCTGAGCTGGCAGCTTGTTTCTCTGCTGGATTTGTATGTCACGCTCCAGCTGGACCGCTTTCTGTTTGTAGCCGCACATCTCGGAGCGTTGCTGTGTGCTGAGCTAGAAAAAAATGCCACACGTTTTAACAGCCGTCTACTCTACTACAACACAACAACAAAAATATATGTTAAGAGTTTCTAGAAAGCAGCAGCAACAATGAAATCCATGTGTGTGACAACTTCCAACTTTCTTCTTGTATGCTTTAGTCGCTCTTTAAATGTAGTTAGGGACTCGTACCGGAGTTGAGTCCTGTGACTTCTTGAGGACTCGATTTGTCAGCAGTCACAAGACAGATGAGTCTTTCAAACAGTCCTGATTTTCCACATCATCAATTAGCTCCTTAGCCAGTTTCCTGCTGATTTAAAAAAAAAAAAAACTGTCCTGCAGAAGACCTTTACTTCATAAAAAAAATCCCAAGCCGGGCCAATGGAATTGATGGAAGTGATGGACCAATAGTCAATCATGGAAAGAAATGTCCATATGTCTCCAGATCAGAAGATGGACCATGTTTTTCACTAAACTTGAAAGAAAAAGAACTTTTTCTTCCTTACCAGAGGGGAAAGCACAGCCCTTCCATAAAAGTAGATGGCTGATTGAGCCTTCAGGGAGCAGAAAGGCTCACACAACTTCTGTCGAAGTTCCCCCTCTTCTTGCAGTGAGGCCAAACTCCGCAGACAGAACTCTTCATAGCTCTCCATCTCTGCACGCCCACGCATCCGCACTCCGGACAGGAAACGCACACCATGAAGCCACGCTTCCGACAGCCTGATGAATCAAACGTGGAAGTAGATCACAGTTCTGTGGACATATGAGGTTCTCAGAGCGGGGAAGCATCTGACATCATACTGAAAAAGAGGAAAAGGCAGGGCAACAAAAAAAAAAAAAAAAAACAGAGAACACTCTGTGTGGCATCTTTTTTTCCTTATCGCATTCATCAAATTCCTGTCATTCTTTCAGAACTAGCTGGTGATTCTTTTCAGTTTCAGTCTCACAAATACAAACCACCACAATGGAGCCCTGATCAATACAGCTTCTATTTCTGTAACCCCCCGTCAGCATGCAGGGTACAGGGAATGTAAGCAGGCGTTAACCTGTACGCCGTTTCATTAATAAAACAATGTAAAAATATTAGTATCATCTGTTCTATCCATCCATCCACCAGGATTTGAATTGATCACGCAGGAGCTGGGGGCGATTTGACTTTGATGCCTCCATTTCCAATCAAGTCACCATCGACGCCTTTACAGATGTAATTCGACATTCCGTTACATTATGATATAGTATTGGTGAGAGGATATCATCGGTAAAACCCCAGGATTTTCATACCTGCACAATGGAAGGAATTTTAAAAGAAAGCAACGTCTTTCCTTCCGTTCCGACGGTTGCTGTTAGACGCAGATTGCCGCCGCCGAGGTGCACAAAGCTTCAGCTGAAGTGACTAATTTTGCTTAGTCTATCAACCCCTGTTCGACCACCATCATCATCGTGCTTGTCTCCAAGTCTTCCGGCCTCCAACAGCGCCTCCTAGTAACAGCAACACGCTGGAAGGACGCGTTCCAATATGCTGAGCGCAACCTTTCCCTGCAGGCTCCCTGAACAGGGATGTAACCTTGTGCATCTTCTTGTTTTCGTTTTGCCCATGCAACTTAATAAATATTATTCATTTTAGATCAAACTCATTGAAATTAGTAATCTCAGATCTGGATTTATAATTTAGAAGTATTTGAGAAGCTAGATTAATTCAAAGTAATTTTGTCTTTGTTATTAATGCCTCCGTGTTATAAATTTTCTTACTTTTTAGCTTTTTTTTTTTTTTTTTTAGCATTTTTAAATTCATCTTACATAAACAACTGATTCCTACTGATACAGACTCAATGTCTTCCTTTAAAGCTGTCATAAGAACACATTTTCAACTTCTGCCCAAAATTAATGATTTGTGGCTGGTAAAAAAAAAATATTTGTGTTAATTACTTCCATTACCTCATATAATTAGTTCCCCAATCTAATCAACATACTGTAGCTCAGTCCCATATTAAAGCATACTAATATTCACACAGACAACGAGAGGAGTTTGAAAAATATTTGGAAATATATCCCATTAAACAATGGAGGGAATTTATTTGTGAAAGAAATTAAACCAAAAGAAAGGTTTCCGTGGAAACTCACAAATTGGGGCTAATTGGTTGTATGACATCTGAAATGAGGGATGCAAAGTTAGTCCTGACCAACATAATGATTTTGTAATATTTTGCTGCTGAGCTGTCAAAGCTGTTTTTAATGTATTTTTGCTTTTCTTTCTTAAGATTCTTATCCCTTAAGATTGTGCATTAACACAATCACCACACAGGTCAATCTGTGCAACATTGTGAAGACAACTAATTGTCTTTTCTTGGTGCATCACTGGATTTGGACTGGATATTCATTTAGATTTTTTTTGTTTTTGTCTAGGGAAATCCAACTTTTTAAAAAATCTACATTGATGATTAATTAAGTAGATGATACAATTCCATGGTGTTGAAAGTGAGATGACAACAGCTTCACAGCTCATCTGAGTGTGCATTCTTGGGCTGGGCGATGCGCACATTTTCCTTGTGTTTCTGCAGCAGAGCCTCAATCTCTGACTCTGCAAAGTCAACTGGAATCCTAAAAAAGAGTGAAGTCAATCAGTCTCTGGGAAAAATGTATTTTACATAAAAAAGTAACACCATGTCACCAACTCACCTCCTGGGATTTAAGTTTGACACCCACACACACATGGGATTGCTCATAACACATCACAATGGGCAGATTCTTTGGCTCTTCATGAGCTAAAGCAGCATGGAACTGGTCACGATGAGAATCTGGATAGGGGAGTTATTATTTTGACTTTCTGATTTGTATATCCTGTCACATTTTATGCTGGACTGAGATCTTACCCAACAAGTCTCTGCAGGCAGATAGCATTTTATCCATAGACAAGTGCTCTTGATTGTAGGACAAAAGTTTATTGCACAACTGCCCTCTGAGGAGCTTCTCTACCACTCTCTTCCTGCTTTCCGATGGGGTTTCCTTTATGAGTTTCTCAATCACTGAAAAGCAGCACATATGTTCTTTTTGGGTTTTCTGAAATTATAATCTCAAAGAAGACAGTGTTCAATCTGACATACCTTGAGCTGCTTTTAGACAGCTTTCACAATACGCATCTAGTAAGACAAAAAGACAGACGTTAGGCTGATGGCACAATTGAGCTAAACAAATGGAATGTATGCTTAGTCTACTTACGGCGATCTTTCTTTTGAGCTTGTGTGGGGATAAAATAGAACATATAGATGAAAAAAAGGAAGGTGTTCATGGTCTTTAGTTGTAGAGCAAACCCTGGAAATCAACAGTAGAAACAGGAGTGAGCCGTGTGCAACCGTGATCAGCTTTCCTTTCACGTAGTGTGCTGGTGTGATCTCAGGGACAAAAGGATTCCTTCACAGTTATTCAATGTATTACAGTATTCCAGTTTTTCAGGTTTTGTCTGTCTCTGCAAATACATAACTTCCGATTGTGGTCTGCCTGTCATTTCAAGACCTTAATCCTTTTGAAAAAATATTCTGACACAAACCAGAAAAAAAAGAAAAAAAGTGTCTTGACAGGAGAAAAAAAACTAGTGTGAGGAAAAGTTTTTCAGAATAATATCCTACATGTTTTATGAATAGCCTATATATGTTTTGCATCAATTTTAAATTAAAAAGATAGCTCAATTTAAGAGTAACTAAATTGAAGTAAGAAAAAATTTGAACTTTTTAGCAATGTCCTAGTAGCTAACTTAGCTTTCTTTTAAATCTGAGTACGTTTTATATATTTTTTCCAGTCAAAGGAGACATGACCTTAACTGTTGGATAAAAGGTGTGAAAGGTGTATATATTTATTGCATGTGCTCCTTATTTTTTCATATTTATACAAAAATACAGTTTTTACGTGTATATATATATATATATATATATTCTTTTTTTAAAGCCCACTTGATGTTTATTCAATAGTTAACCGCTAGATGGCGTTACATTTCCAATTGTGAAAGCACATTTGCTCGTTTACCGAGTCAAAGGACATCTCCCATATATGGTCATTTTGACTATTTAAGGACTGTCTGGGTAACGCGTGCGCAGTAGCCAATTAAATTTTAGCCAATGAACGAAAAGAGTGACCTAGTGCGGAAAAAGCGAACGGAGGAGTTGAGTCGTCTTTGCTCCGACAAGCAAATGTGATGCCTGGAAGCAAAAACTTCAATGTGTGACCCGTTTACAGACTCGGCTCCTCGAAGTTTAAGTGAGTACCTCGACGTTTGTGTGAAGATAATAATCCTGGGTTGATTTTCGCGCCAACTGTTTGGAACTGTCTCGAGCGGCAACAGCTAGCAAGCAAATCTTGAGTATTTCTCTGTATCTTTAATCTTCAGTTAATCGGTCTACATCCGTTGTAGTAGATACCTAAAGTTACCTTAGTTGCTTTTCTTCTTCGTGTGATTAAAGAAATGTCCTTGGTAATTTGGGAATTTTTATTTCGAAGTTTAACTACGTCGACTATAAAGTGTCACAAACATTTGAACTATATATACAAAGAAAGCAAAATATACACTCTATCAGTATCTATTTGAAATATTTCAGTATTACATAATAACTTTACAACAGGATGAACTGGCATCAAACCGAAAATATCTTCCATTCTTGTATCATTTTGACTTGCATGTGCAGTCTGGTGTAAAAAAAAAATCTATTTCACTATACTTTAAAGAAAAAATGATTATATGCAAAAATAAAATTTAATCATGCTTGGTTACTGTGATTATTTGATATGCTTTGTAACAGCATCAGTAGTTGAGATGCTAACTGAGAGCAGCGCAGATCAGCTCTGTTATTGAATTAGATCATTTGCAAGAGTTATATTTAAGATCATTTTCTTCTGTCTGACTTCCATTGTCCATAGCTCGTTTTATTTTTAAATATCTGTTATGCATAGTTAAGTTGACAAGAACAATGGAAAATATATTATGTTTATTTGCTACTTGTTTGGTTGTGTGGACTCATTAATATAATAGGGAGTTTTCTACTCATGGACCTCACTCAGTCTTTGCTTATCAGAACTAGATGTCACCTTCATCTGTGAGATGGACATGGTGTTTGTTTTCAACCAAACTTGTATGGAGAGGGTTTCTTCTCACTGGGGCACACATATCCAAAGATTGACAAGACACAAGGGTTTAGTTGAGGGTGCACTGTCATGAATTGCAGCTTTTTAAGTCCACATAGCAGTTCCAGATCAGTCAATGTGAGCTTCCTTGTTGATCTGGAAATGTTTCACTTGCTTCAGGACCTCTTCTCTGGACAGCCATCTTGAGCATGATCCTTGAGCATCTGAGAAATTGCGATAAGTCTAACTTGTTTTTATAAAGTTGTTAAACTTTCTCAGTTTCTTATGTCAGTGGGAGACCCACCTCGCGTTCATTTATGCTATCAATAGGTCTGACCCATTAGATAAATACCTGTTTGATTTAAGTTTTATTGTAAACTATTGGTTTATTTGAGGTTTAGATGAAAGCTTTGAGCCAGGAACAGGAAGTTAACACTGCAGTCAAACAAGGAAAGGTCTTTGGATACAAATCTTGGTAGAAATAACTTTGTTTTTGTTTTTTACCAGCAGATGGCGCATCTTTCTTGTGATGTAATGTTCATTTAGTTATGAATTTAGTGGTTAAAAATGTCAGATTTACTCGCACATCTGACAGCTTGTTGCAGATTGATCACACCTAAATGGTAACAATCCTCTTCCTGTTGGCATGAGATTTTGCTTCCTGTAATAACAAATAAACTTTTGCTTTTGCATTGTACATGTATTAATAACAGTGTATTTATTTTGAAATGTAACATAGTGGAAACGATTGTATGCATCCTTAGTTTTTATTGGATATTTCACACATAACTTTATACAAGTGTATTTTGAAGTAGTACTCTTTCTCTTTGTTTACAGGTTGGATCTTTATTGAATTAATGAGTGACCTTTTAAAACCATTTGGCCTTTTTGGGATATTTCTTAATAAATATTTTACTTAAAGAAAATCTCAAATTAAATATGTTGTACCAGTTTGCACCTTAAGGGGGGATTTCTCTTATAATATTCGTTTTCCTTTGTTCTTTTTTTTAAGCGTTAGGGCCATGTTTTGAACTGTCAAATGTCTGGGCAGTAGCCCTTCAGTGGATGCCGTTACAGCTCTGCTTTCCTCCAATAAATTCAAACTGAGCGCTCTGACCGACAAAAGAGGGCCCGGGAGTGGGAGGATCAGCTCGGGAGAGCGATCCTTCTGGCTTTGTTACGCCAGGGAAGCCATTTTGGAAATCTTCTTGTTGTGGAATTGCAGTTTGCAGTCTTATCGCTGCACGCAAACTTTTCTTTCCTATAGAAAACAGCTCGTAGGCATATCTGGGTGCACGTAAATAAATATCCTTTCGGGAATCGTGCCACGGGAAGCAGGGGGGAGTTTGCGCACCTTGCGTGCGTTTGACGCGCGGATTTTGCTCATTTTGGATTACGCTTTTAAAGAATATAACCTCCATGGATTCAAACCACGCGGGCAAGTTGACAAGTTACCACGAGTAACGTCCAACCGAAACTGTATTTGTGTGCTCCAGGCCTGTGCGCTTACTTGTGTCCTTGCTGCGCTCCTTTACCAACAACAGTTTTGACAGCTAACGCAGTGTCGGGCCCCATTTCCTTAAGTACTTTTCATAGATCAAAATCAGCTTGGTTATCACATGTCTAGGTAAATAAATATTGGCAAAAGCGCGTGCATTTATGAAGTGATGAATGAATGCGATGAACAGAAAGAATAGTACGTCGTTGGATCAAGCTTGTAAGTTAGCGCTGCGTAACTGGCGTTGTAGTCTAAATACATCTACATCTACATCTAAATTTAGCTCTGGGCAGCACCGAAGCGTTGAGATGTTACCCACACAGATCCTCTGTAGTCATAGTAAAGTAAACATGTTTTTATTTTAACGGCTTTATTCTGTAGGACTGTTTTGATTCGGTGTCAGGGCGCCGCTGTTTGCCGTGTCCGTCGCAGGTGGTTTGCGTAAAGGAGGCAGCAAAACATGCGCGTAAGAGGTAAAAACGCAGAGAAGGAAATGTCTTTCACCCCTTATTTGTTCAGCCTGTTTCTTGATGCGTAATAGATGAGGCTCTGTTATTACTCAGCCTGTCCATCGTGATTAGGTGCACTGGTTTGACGTGTGGAGAAATAATCCTGGCTGATTTTAAGTAGTTCCCTTGGCTTTGGGGTATTTGTTTCCCTTTATCCGTCTTTTCGGCTTGGAGAGTTTGCTCCCATTTAATCAAGATTAGTTTATGTGTTGAAATTTTGGAACTGGATTGTTAATTATATACCTCATATGCAAACTATTATGTTAATTCACCCTTATGTATGTTTTACTGTTATTTAAAAGTTTTTGCTTATTATTTTTTTGTAAATTTAGATATGGGGAGGCTGAACCTGCAGGTGTAACAGAAAAGATATTGTTAAAATATGCATCTTAAAGTATTTATCTTTGCTTTTTATTAGAAGATTGAATCTGTCTTTAGGAATGTTGGCAAATTGGAGCAGCAAGCATATTGCAGCATGTTTGCTCACTCTGTTCTCATAAAGGAGGTTTCTCTTAACTCTCAGACCGTTGCTTCCCGCCCATTCCTTCACAGCCTGCCCCACCCCTCTGCTCCTTTGCAGTTTCATAATACCAAGCTTACTTGCAGTCACTGTAAGGACTTGCTGTCCTGCTGTGTGGTCTGCTTAGTCCAAAGAAAGAGGATTGCCATTTTCTCTGTCCTGTCTACGCTAGCCTTTTCTATCAGCCAAGGTCTGCTTGCCAAGAGAAGAAGAAACCAGCTTTTTTTTCTTTTAATTTTTTAAAAATTAATATTCTTGCTGGTGTCTCTAGTCTACGTTGATCAAAGGCAGCATGCAGGAAGAGGTTGGCTAACTCATTCACAGTATTGTTGTGTTTTGAACAGTTTAGAAGCTCCCATTAGGCTCTGCGTGCAGTGGACTTGTACAGTCTAGGAGTTGCTGGTGGTTGTGGTTTATGTTCTGTCACTGGTGTAAGAGTTGATGTAGGAAGAGTCAAAGATTAGTAAGATCTGTTTGCAATGTACAGGTAAACATGAGAGGACTTGCATTGATTGGCAGAACAGCCACACCAAGAGACAGGCTGAACAAAACTCTTTAGTCATCTTTTTTCTTCTGAAATCATAGCTGTGATTTTTAAAACCAGACTGTGCTTTTGCATCCTAACTTTTTCAGTTTAAACAAAGAATGACCATGGATTTTTCCCAGCTTCACACATACACGCCTCCACAGTGTGCTCCGGAAAATACTGGCTATACATACTCTCTCAGGTGAGACCCCAGTGCCGTGCTGCAGAACGCTGGCTGCAGCATCAAACATGTCTACCAATGACGTTTCAATGACACGAGGTATACCATTCAACTTGAAATTGATCAATGCTGTTTCTGTTTGCCTGGTAAATAATTTTAACCTCTTAAGACCCTGTGTTCACATATGTGGACATCACATTTTGGGTTATATTTCCACAACAGTTAATTCTGCTTAATTAGGGCCCTGTGACTACATGTTTAGCCCAAATTTTAGCTCAGGTCCTAAGAGGTTATGGTTTGGCAGAACTAATTTCAAACTACTTTCCTTCTCTGGAGATGTGTGTTTGTGGTTTAGATGAGTCTGTTTCATTATGACTTTAGTTGGAGGTGTTTTTCTCCCATGAGAAATTGGGAATCATTGCACAAAACACACAAGGCTTATTTTCAGGTTTTATGTTTTCCCATCCCTTTTTTTCCGGTTTATGAACATGATGGTGCCTGTTTGGATTTAGCATCCCTCCCCGGATCTCAATTATCCTTATGACTGATGACTGGTTTCTTTCTCTTCATCAGAGGACATGCTGTTAGCATAGTCAGCTCTTCATCAGAAAGGTCTGTGCATGTAGAAGAATGGAGTATCCTTCAGAAATGTCAACTTTATGCCAACAGCTAAAAGACTACTGAAAGGTATTTAGGGTTGGGTCAGATTTTATGTCACTGTGGGCTTTGTTCAGCTTCTAACTAAAGGGTAAAGATGATTGACAGTTGGTTAGTAGCAGGTGCCAACTAGCTCTTGCAGGAGAAAGTAAAAACGTTTGTTTATTTATTTTTATTTTTTGTAGGAAGAAAAAAGAAAACATTCACAGATTTATATTTTGTGCTCAACTGAGCAAAGTTGGACTGCAATTTCTGCCAGACTTTCATTGTGGGCAAGTCATTATGGTTAAATCCAGTTTATTTATTTTCTGTTTTCTGCTCTTATGATTTTCTTCATGTAATGATTGACTGTGTTAACTTTAAATGTTGAGCTTTTGGATTAGTTTAAAATCTTAAAAGACTAATATAAATGATTAAATAATTAAAAATAATTAAATGTTCTTATGTTTTCTGGTTTCAGTGCCAATTCTTGTAAAGGGAGTTCTGGTCAATTTTTCCTGTTTTGTGTTATTTTATGAACAAAGGGAGAAAAGCTAGTTTAACACCAGACTGGAATCTGTTTGGTGACTGAAGGGCTGGAACAAGCTAAGCTTGTTCCCTTCAATGCAGTCAGCTGAGAAGCTATTAATGAACCACTCTGCCACAAGTGTCACCCTGATCTTAGGATTAGACTAATAGTTTATGCCTCTTGACTGTTAATGAAGTACAAGGTTCTGCTAGTTTGTGTCTGTAAAAGGCAGTTCACTCGAAAGTCTGCGGAAACCAACCAGGTAAAGAACAGAAACTAAACCAAAGCAGTTATTAAGGGCTTCAGCTGAATGGTTTTGGCGCACGCATGTTTGTGTAGTGTGTGTGTGTGTGTGTGTGTGTGTGTGTGTGTGGGTTACAATTCAAACAGTGCATGATTGATAGGGTCAGGTGACAGAAACGGTTGGTCCATCTGTTGTTAAATCTCAAAAGGACAGAGACAAGTTTTATAGCATAGCATAGTCAAGGTGTGAGATGTGAACGGGCCTCCATTCATGGGAGAGAGAAACTACAAGGACCTTGTAGCTTTCATTTGAAAAATGGAAAAAAAAAACATACTTTTGTGTGAACAAGATTTGCTTTAACGAGTTTTGTGAGTTTTTTAAAAAATAAATACAGGTGTGTTTTTGGACTATTTTCAGAAATGTACTGAGATGATCATGCTCTGCAGTCTTTACAATATAAAACTATCTCAGATAGTAAGTCTTTGTGAAAGTTTTTGCTAGTTTGATTTCATTTTCAAGTTTTTTTTAGACCATGTATTTCTGATTGTTAATTAGATAATCAAACAGTAATCATCAAATGTGTAGTATTTAAAAAATATTTTGCTTGTTTAGTGTTTAAAATGATCAGAATTTGATCTAAAGAAAAATATGCTTCATGTACCCAGATACTGAAAGCATGGGTGCGTGTATTGACTCACACACAGCTTTCATATTTTATGATGTTAGAAGTAGGTCAGTGGGGCCGGGGGCTTCAGATGCATGTCATCTTTTTTTTTTTCCTCCTTTTATGTGATAGCTTGAGTTTTTTGAATATAACCTGCAGTACAGATGGTGCTATTCAATTCTGTAAATGTGTAATATATGTATGCAAGTAATTTAAATAATGCCTACACAGAGAAACACAGATGTATGAGAAATGATTTTTAAATGATTTTTTTTAGATCCGATAAATAAATAATGAATGCATGATTCCTCCATGCAGACAGATGCAGCTGAAGCTGATGCAGCTGGACAGTTGTTGCTCACCCTGCCGTCAGTTGTTTTTGCATGTGCTGAAGTGTGTCTCAACACCTGCGCCATCAGCCAAGTAACTAACAAATGACAGCATCTTGAGTTTAGAAAGATTACTTTTGCCATACTTATTCCCATCAGCTTTTCTTGAGAACTTTTAAACATGTCCCTGTTGAGTTAGATAAGTTTAAACTCTCGACTTTTATACATCCGTTTGATGTTTAGGTCTTGAATTTTTAATTTTACTAACTTTATGCTTTTTTTTAGACCAGGGTCCTGTTTAGACTTGTCTCCATGGCAATGGAAATAACATTTAATGGCACACTGTAGTACTTTGTCTTGGTGAATGAAGGACACTACCCAGTAGGGCAAAAGAAAAGTGTTGTCCAGATGAGATTATACTCAAAGAAACTTAACGTTGATGAGCCAACTTTTTCAAGTTTTTCTTCCTCTAAAACATTGAGTATGCATTAGGTTTATCGCTTAAGGGAAAGATTTTCTAAGAATATTGAAAGGAGACAAGAAGTGGCAAGAAAACCTTGTTTGCCCAACAGCTAAATGAGAGCCTCACACACACTTTGACCACAGTACCTCAGACAGGCTAAAACGGAAACGACTTTACTAAATACACTCCTGTTGCACAAATTTAACTCAAGAAGCCTTCTAAAACTACACTTTCTGTCCAAAAATGTGCCACAAAAAGAAGAAAATATATATAAAAATAACTGAATCCTTCACAAAGATTGCAAAGTTCTTTTTTCCAGCAATGACTTGCATTTGTAAATTGTTAAAACTGGCTCATTGTCACTGTCAATTTTATATAAGCTAAAATCCATGTAGAGATTAAAAGTTGGTCAATTTGGCTAAAGTGTGATTTTATCTCTGAGAAATAATTGCAGAATTGTCTTTGATCATTAATACCTGCACTCAAAATACAAATATTCTTCTGCTCTGATATCTGTGATGATCTATAGGAGACAATATGTCCAAACAGAACTCCTTGCTACTCTGTTTTTGGAAGCGTGATACACCAGTTAAAACATTTGGACTTTCATGTAAGTTTAAAAGTTTTTGTTGGCAAAGAAGATGCTGTTTTGGAGATTTAAATTTTACATTTTGCAGAGAAAATATTTATAATCATGGTTTGGAAAAAAACATAGACAAATTGTCCTCAAAACACCAATCCTCTGCTGTGGGAATCTAAGGTTAAATACTCAGTCAAAATGTCAGGTCAGAGCTTTTGCAACCACACATGAGGTTTTAATGCTGAGATTTACAACCCACATGTTTCCTATAACCTCTGTTTAAAATGTGTTTATGCTTGCCTCCACAAATGGTAGTCAGAGAATGTGGAGAAAGTGAGTTCCCAATTAAACTGCTGTAGACTGAAACATCACAGCTTGTTTTAAATTAAAATTAATACAAACATATTTGTGTTTAAAAATAAACTTGTTACACTGCCTAAACAGTAAGTGTTTTTTAAACCAGTATTTTCTAAATGGATTTTCACAGCTTCTAACGGTTTTGAATTTAAATGAAAGTCAGAATTCAAGCATTTATTCATTCTAAAGATAGTTGGTTTTAAAATGAATAAGAAACTTATATATATATATATATATATATATATATATATATATATATTTTTACAAATTCACCAAATTCAAGAGTGAAGATTTATCTTAGATTTGTCATGGCTGCTGGCTACACCAACAAACTGTCTTGTTCTGTTTCCTATACACCCGCCTTTCCCTGTGTGTACACAAGAGATTTGGCTCAGGATCTAACCTAAAAGCTTGGAAAGATTTTTATTTGCTTTTTGCTGTAGGCCAGATTTACTGGATTAACTGCTTATGGAGCTCATTTGGCATTAACATATGTTTTCAAGTAAGTTTTAGAAAGTCAATTTTTTATATGTCCTACATCCCTTTTTAAATTATTTGGATTTTAAAGGGCCTATACCATGTTTTTTTTAACCTTTTTATAGTAAACGAAATCCATGAATTTGGTCATATACTACCTTTGGCACACTAAAGAACAAATAATTTATGAAGTATGAGTTTTTTTTGTGGACTCTTTTCACACCAGAAACTAAAACAACTCGATCTCTGAGGCACCGCCTTTTGCTCTGTGCGAGTGACGCCCAAATCTAGACGTCAAACTAGAGCCTACCTCATCAGCGTGTCTGCTTGTGTCCGCTCATGAAAACAAACAACACAGAACTTTTTTAAAGCTGGATGTGCATGTTGTGAAACCTTACACTCTTGACCCACAGTTCGATCCAGAATTTGAATTGCATGAAGTCACCAGCAACCACAAAGACATCTGCAGAAAGTTTCCAACAGTTAAAATAATAGTGTCTATATGCGAGGCACAACGTGTGTGGAAATGTAGCATTAGCTTGTGCATTATATGCTTATACTGCGTAATTTCAGCTAACTGTATGATTTACTTATGGGTCTGGCATCTTCATCATGTTTGATTGTAGGAATGGCGTCAGCTATGAGTATCAGTCTCCTGGACAATCCACTTTGATACAGGCCAAGGTGAACAAAACAGTCATCTGGGAAGTGGTGGTCACAGACAAAAAGTTAATGGCCGGTCTGTTGCGCGCTCCCAAAGATAAACTCCAACCGTTTCTGATGAGCCGGCTCTTCTTTGGGGAGCCTGAATAAACACCGAAATCTCGCAGCCTAAAAAACATTTTCTCCGCTTGAAAGATATTGCATTGCAAAAAAAGCTAGCCGTTGTTTTCTCTGCAGATCAAGAGGAACCACTTCTACTATGAGTCATTTTGCTGATCACCGCTAGCTCCGTGGGGAAAAGTCTGTTTGTGTTGGTCTGGGGGCGGGTCTTGCAGCGCAAACTTTTCCTGGTAGGGGGTGTTCACACTGGTCTACGTCACACGGTGAGGATCCTCTAGTTTACAATAGATTAAAATCAGATGGCAAACATGAAAAACATTTACAAATATTTATCCACAAAATCTGAACTTAATTTACTTTAGTTTTAGTTTTTTGATGCAACGTACTATGTAATGGTATTTAACCTTCTGAAACTAAACTGTTACCATTAAGATACATAATTATTACAATAGAATTGAAGGGGCCAGCTGCTTGCATTCACAACCACACTAGCACATCTGAAAAGAAAACAAACAATAAAATAAACAATGAAAGAGTAAAACCATAAAACACTTAAAGATTAAAATCTATTAATTAAAAAGCAATAAATCCATAAAATATTCAGAAATTGCCAAAGCTACCAAAAAAAATCTGAACAACACAATCGATCCAGTGTTTATTTTTGAAGTTGGCAAAACTAAAAAAAAGCACATATATTTTTTGTCTCAGTATTTTTTTTGGGATAATAAAATTTAATTGTTTACATTTATAACTTACATGTATTTTATCACATATTAGATATAATTTTCTTTAATAAAAAAAAAAGCTGTTCAGATTTGTAGCACTGAAAAACTGATCAAATTAAATTAAATGACTTCTAAATAAAAGATGATAAAAGTGAAGTGCTTCACATAAACGTACTTAGTGCTGACTACTCCATAAAGGCTTTGCATTGCGTTTTCTTCTTTCAAGACTTAACTTTTTTTTTTCTATATAAAATCTGAAAATTGGCTTTTGCTGGAAGCTGGATCTACTTGTGCTGTTTCTACCAAGCTTTTTGATGTCGAGGAGTATTTCTTCCAGTGAAATGATCAGGGCTTGGCAAGTCTGAAAGAGGATTATAATTATCAGATTCTGCTGACTTCTCTTGAGCAAGAACAAAAAACTGCCTTGCAGCTTAGAACCCCTGTGTGCCAGGGGTACTCTGAGTCTGTCCTGGAGCACGTAGTTCCTCCAGATCCTGCACTCTGTTACTGGTCAATGTTATGTTAATAAACCAGGATTGTGTTGAATTCAGCACTTGTGAGCCCATGACAGTTAATAAAGCCCATATTTAGAGACCATGCTCTGTACAGACTGTCTGCATGCATTTAGTTTTCAATGAATAACATATATACAACAATAACTCTATTCTAGTCCATTCAAATGTGTTAAATATCATGCAGGGATACACAAGTTACCCAGGATTGTATTTTAACATTTTGCAAACTTTCAATTTGTCAAATTTTAAGATTCTGAATATTTGACTGTGAAATAAAAAAAATACAAATTTTTTATTTTGTTGCCAAAAGTTTATGAAAGTTTGTCCTTAATACGTTTTTTAAAAATTTATTTAAGTAAATTGATGAGTACATTTTATTACCCTGTTTACCAAAAAGGTCAACTTCAGATTAGAGGAAGAAAGGAGTTGCCGCCTGCGTTTTGTTGAAGAGCCAGTTGGCTGTACAGACAGCAGACGTACTGAGAAACGAAAGCACATAATTGGCTCTCGCTGGGAGGGTGTAATCCGTTGGACCACAGGGAGGGTCATGGAGAAACCTGCACAATGCAAATACGTGCACTTTTGCATGAATTACTAGTTTGTTAGTGTGGTCCTGAGACTTTGGCCTCACTATCCAGGGTCACTAACTGGGACTGCATAACTGACTGCTCTTGCATAAACAGAAAAAAACATCTTCAAAAAAATACAGAAAGAAGCCTGTTTTAGTCTTTCCAGGTTAATTTTATCATTTACTTTTTGCTCTTCTGAGCATTCAGGAATGAAGAAAATAAAGTAAAAACTGAAGCATTTAAGAAAAAATGTCTCTGCTTTCAACGTTGACTCACGCTGGTGGGTGTGCCCCATTTAGTGAGTCATGGTGTGTTTCCACTTACTGTTGGCTCAACATTTTTTTTTTTTCCATTCAATCTCCTAACATGCAGATGTTTACTTTCCTATTTGTTCAGTTTACTTTAGGAGACGCTCCGAGCCTTTTGTCCTTTTTCCCCTTATGATTTAGCTGTTTCCGGTCATAAACGTCTGCTGCTGGGAACAATTGTGTGATGGTTTCATGAAAAAAAAGTTGTTCTTAGGGGAAAAAAGGAAAGTTTAGACTTTTTAAAAAGTATTTCTCTCCCTCCCCCCTTATTTAATCGACTGTCATCTTTATAACAAAGTTTCTATGTCATAAAATGAATACCAGGACATCTTTTTGTGATGCAAAGTAAATTTAACATGGGAAAAAGTCATTTGTCAAAATCACAGAGTTAAATATAGAAACTACAGGAACTGCAGCTCTAGAACAAACATGGCACCAGCTGGAGCAAATATAGGAAGTGAATTTCTGTTTCTGTATTTACACTTTGTTTTCCCGATGTTGGCAGTTATTTAACTTTTCTGCTCGTGTTTCTTCTTCCCCCTCTTTTTTGTGTCAGTTCCAGCTACTCTTCTGCAGCATTAGAGTTTGAAAAGGAGCACCAGATTGCTCCTGTGTATGAGTCTCCTAGAATGTCACGGCGAAGCCTGCGTCTGCAGAGTAGCACCAGTCACTATGGCAACGAGGGCCTGGCTGATTACTGCCATAACCAGAACAGCAGCTACACCAGCACCAGCAAAGAGACGCGGTACGTCCACAGTTAAATACTTGATGGCTGTATCTTCGCCTATCAAAGTAAATTATATTATATATTATAATTTCTCTATTAGCTGCTTGGGACAAAATATAGCATCTGCATACAGGTGCATATAGTAGGGCAAATACTCACTTCCTATCTTTGTGTTTTCAGGACGGTTCGGAGTCGAAAGCAGCAGCAACAGTCTTTGTCCAGCTCAATGTCTTTATCCTTGAGTCAAGTCGCCACACCAAGGCAAACCCTATCCTTCTTAGCTGTCAGCACCCCGAATGATGGGAGCAGCAGCAGAGTTCAAGAGAGCAGCACAGAGTCTGAAGCATCTCAGCTCACATCAACTAACAGCAGATCTCAAATGAGAAAACGGAGTGTCTCCACTATCAACACCACCACTACTGTGGATGTATGCTGGGGTCAGTACTCCGATAACTCACAAAAGACCTGCTTTGCTTTTCAAGATTTTTTATTGTTGTTTTTTTTAACTCTCCCTCCTTTTTTCTTTTTTTACATTCCATCATCCACCTCAGCAAAATATAAACACTCACCTGAACACAGGTGTCAGCTCATATTTGCACAAATAGTATTCATGACAGAATGAAATGCTTTACATGTGTTGGTTTGTATGCATAAATGTGCGTGTGAACTGTAGTTGTATTTTGTACATGTTGACAAGTTTATGTGAAGACTCTTGGAGCCAACAGGTATGTTTGTAACATCTGAGTGTGTGGACAGGCCCCACCCATTTTAGACTAACATTAACACCTGTCTGTAATGATTATAAACTTGCAGCATCTTGTTGCCTGTTGTTTTATGATTCTACCCCCCCGTACTACCAGACAGCCCTGGTAGAACTGTCTTCTGTGACGTTCTACCAGGACCCTCTCTTTTATTCCCCCTTCTTCTTTTCCATTCATTTCAACAAAAAACAGATACAAACTTCAGCAATATAAAAAAAGTTTAGCCTCAATTCCTAAAGGGGTTTATACAAATATACACCTCGTGTGTCCGTAGATTTATAACCTCCAATTGTAACAGTAAAATCTGTCTAACACAAGAGGCTCTCAGCTCATATGTTTGCTCAGCTGTTGGACAGGACAAGTTAAAAAAAAATCATAGAGGAAAACAAGTAAATGGTTTGACCCTGGGCTCACACTGCATGCAGTCCAGTCTTTACGTAACTTGAAAAATGCGAGAGTCACTTACACTGCAACCAGTCTGGTCCATCCCGGCATCTGTGGTTTGGCCTCTACAGTGTTCTGTATCCGTTTCCTTGGCTTCAAATTTTTGCCGGACGCTGGAGCCAGCCGGAGCACGTTATTTTGAAGTTGGGGCAAATGAAACGACCTCAACCAAAAATCATGCGAGCGAGTGTAAAGTGCATCTGGTAAATGTTTTTTAAATTAAACCTTTTTTCCGCGTAACAGTCAATTATGTGCATTTCGGCCTTATATAAGACAAAAGTTAATACAATTGTTAATACAAGTTCCGTGTTACCCATTGTATGAAGATGTCACGCAAAAAAATAAGTCTTGTGAATGTAATCCAAAATCACGGCGGAATGAAGGTTTGTTTACTAGTAAATGGCAGGTTATCGCATGAACCTACATGAGTTCAGAGGTCCATGAGGTCAGCAGCATAGCCTGTGGCTGCAGCAGGACTGCAAGCCATCCGTAGCCAGTGTGAGTAATCTGCCAGAGCTGAACCGCATGCAGTGTGAGCCCAGGGAAATGCTGAGACTAGAAGATTTTTAAAAGAAAACAAAATCAACAGATTTTATAGATGTTGTTTAAAGTTGCCCATCAATTTACAAAAAACAACTAGATTTTTTTTTTTTTTTTTTACAATTTTAATTGAACAACAAGGACATTTTCAGTGTGCATTGCATTCTTAAGTCACCGTTTGAATACAAGTTTTCAGAATTGTTTTTCGTTAATTCATTAAATGTATGTATGTGTGTATATTACTAGTTTTGGTTTAAAAAACTGAGCTCAAAGTTTCCTCCTATATTTTATTATGCCTAAATATAGTATTCCAGAACAACTGCATTGTAATCTCTACATTTGTTATGTTTTTTTTTTTCTGTAGGTCAGAGTTCAGTTTACAAATCAAGCGCCAACGGCGAAGCCAGCGCGTCAAAATCCCACATGGCACTCACTAATGGATACATCTGCAACAACTGCTCTTTACATTCTCAGAAAACAGATGCTTGCATGGCAAAGTCGTCATGTCAGGCTCAAGAACTCGCCACTGTAGCCCTCTCCTCTTCCTCATCCTCGCCCTTCACCAGTGTGTACACCAGAGACAGGAGTCGAAAAAATAAGACAGGTGAGTCGAGCTTTTGCCCAATTTCATAAGGGTCAAGCTTGGTATTTAATGAGAATGTAAAGTCAATGTTATCTTTCTGCAGGTGTCCTGATGTCAGTGTCTAACACATGTACGCGCTACAGCAAACAAGCCCTGGCCCCCATAGTATCTTTAGTCACTCTTCTCCTCAGTAGTGTTGTTCAGCTGGGATCAAAGGCTGTAAACCTGTCAAGAAAAGGTACTTAGAGAAACTTCCTTTAGTCATCCCTTTCATTTTACTCCCATATCTTCAATTTCTGTTGTGTAGCTCAGCTCTGCTCAGTGGGGACTCCATCTATTTTTAGATTTTTCTTATTTTTTTCTCATTTTTGTTTTATTTTTTATATAGTTTTTTTTCCTTTGTAAACTTTTTCTTCACTGAGTATTTTCTTTTCTTCACTTGGATCCACCTTTTGGGATTTCTGTTAGCATCAAGTTAATTTCTTCCTCATTCTTTCAAGACCAGTTTTTTAATGCCATGTGTCTGTGTTAATGCTTTACGTGTGAAATCTGACCAAGAGTGAACTGGTTTGTCACCAGGTATTCCCACAGCATTTTTGGACTCGATGAAACGAGCATCATCTTCCAGTTTGTCCAAAATGTGGCTATTTAGGTCAAACATTATCCACAGGATGATGGGCTCCTCGGAAAAATACTATGAAGATTCAGGTACTTACTGTTGGCGTCTGCAGCTTCTCTCCGGCTAATGTTTTTTTCTGTCATTTCTGGAAAACTACTTATTTTTTAGTGAGAAGAAACCTCATTCAAAGTGGGAATGCTTTTTCAGAATTTCATCCTTTGCTTCTCTCTTAACACGCTTATATTCAACGTTCACACTCTTCCAGCCCTCTCTTTAGGAGAAGAAAAAGTTAGAACAAAACTAAGCAGACCAACTGTCTTCCAATTTTTTTGTTTGTTTGTTTAAAAGACCTTGAGAGCAGATATCCTTAAAGGACAACAAGACAGTGTGGAAGTTCTATGGTGATCTACATTTGTATTTGTGCAATTGAACCTCAGATTTCAACAACTGTTTTAAGTTAAATCTTGACTAAACTATATATATTGCATTTGATTTGATTCAGTTTTACCCCTTTTTTTCATTTAAACTCCAGGATGCAGCAGCTCCTGTGGTTTATCCTGTTTTATGTAAAATTAACTCTTATTTTCTTTATGAATAATATTTTGTCTCTGTGATCATATTTTCATACAGAAAGGTGTTATATTAAAAAAAGGCTTTCTGTTTATTGCAGCTCATTCGTCTTTCACTGGAACCACAAATGTAAACGATCAGTCGACAGAAGATGCATCACATCTTAATCTCAATGGCTCCCAGTGTAAGCTCCAACAAAACAAACGCCTACACCATGCTCACTTTTGTTCCTGTCTGCATGATTTCCCAAGTGCACTCGTGACTGACAGAGTCAATGATATGCGTAACCTCTGTCCAAGCCACTGAGCAGAGGTTGTGTGAACCGCTTTAACTTGTCAACAGCCTGTTGACTGAGGTGACGTTCAGATGCTCTCTGAAATCTAAAGGCAACTTTAGGTCTACTTTAAGATTCACTTAACCCCCAAATAGCCACCAGGCCCCATTAACCACAATTATTACTGCTGTTTTCCTCCTAACTTTTCAGTTTGGTTTTAAGTACTAAGTGGAAATGTGGCTTAGAACTTAAAACAGTATTTCATGTTTCTTTTCAACAGCTTTCTTTTAGTAGTAAAACTGTTTTTAAAAGTTCTAATTAAAACTGCTTTGACATAAAGCTACATTTTTTCCACTTATGAATTTTTCTTTTATTTTATGAATTTATTGAAGAGTTTTCTCAATATCTTGTAGAGTTGTATCATTTAATGCTACTTTGTTCACCTTGTTTTCTTTTTTTTTTTTCTTTTCTTTTCCATCATACTGTTTTAAACAGGCAATGACAGTACAAGGAAGCATTATTCTGCAACCAGCACTGTCCTCCTCACAGAGCACTCCAGGTCCAAAGGTGTGGTGGGAGCACTGTGGAGTGTCCTAGTTTTTACAGGTTAAATAACACTCAGTTATCTTTGTATGGAAAAAATACATTTAAATATTATCTTTTATGCTAAACAGTAATTTAAAAAGTCAAAAATGTACATAAGTTTTAATTTTCATCATTGATTTTGTCTTCCAGGTTACTGTCTTCTGCTTCCGGGTTACTTAGTGGTCAAAGCAAGCAACTCATTGGCTTCAGGGTTTTACTCAGGAGCAAAGAATCTGCTTTCATGTTTGTGGCTGCTGGTGACAACTCCCGGTTGGTGTTGCATACTTTTTACTTACTTTAGTTATTTGAAATTTTAAACAGCAGTATGTATTTTTGAATATTTCTTTCATCCACCTAGTGAAAGCGAGCAAAGATTTGCTTTGGTTCCTTGGGAAAGGATGGTACCAGCTGGTTTCTCTGATGTCTCTCCTCAACATCTTCTTTCTGACACAGTAAGCATTTGTTTATTTTAAATTGTTTCAGCAAAAACCGGAACAACTTGTTTTGTTTGTCTCAAATCAAACATTTTCAGTCAGCAAAAGAAACATTTTATATTTTGGAGTTTATTTTATAAAATAAATACATATTAAAATAAAACAGACGAGATAAAATATTTACTATGACCAGCTGTATCTTTTGCTGAAAGTGTTTTTTTTGTCTGTCAGATGTATTCCCAAACTGTGGAAGATCCTGCTGCTTCTTTTACCCTTTTTACTGCTCCTCGGTGAGTGTTTTTTTTCTCTTAAGTGATGTAACCCGTTTTAATTCAGTGAGCACATGGTAAAAATCTCTGTAAAGAAGCAGTGAGTGTCCTCCCCAGAGTCTGCTGTAAAGCCAGCAGCAGATTTGGGTCAAGTTCCTCTGAGCTTTGCTGTAGTTCAGACGTGCTCTGGAACTAAATAAATACATATTTATCAGCTTCTGAATTAACTGGTAAATGTATCTGTTTATTTATACCAAGGATATGGGATTATAGTCAGATATAATAACATTTTAGAAACATCAATACTTTATTTCAAACAGTCCAGACTATAATATTTTGATGACATTAAATGGTTAAGAGCCTTTTTTTTTATTGTTTGGTTGCAGTTCAAACCTAAAACCTGAACTTTTTTTCGTAGTTTTGTGGTTTTGGGGTCCGTCCGCTGCGACCTTCTTCACCTACCTTCCAGCCATAAACCTGACCGAGTGGAGCCTTGCATCTCCATTCTTCTTTTCCAACTTCAAGACAATCCCAGTTTCTGTCCCTGCAGCTGAGTCTCCAGTGAAGCAGGCTCCAGTCGCCCCGGTTTCACAGGCAACGGTAACTATTACTAATGTTCTGATGGAGAAAAGTAATTAAATCTTATGTTTGAAGTCCCACTTTTTTTTCCAAACAATTTTTCTGCTTTTTTAAGATGCATAAGTGAAATAGACATATTAGCTTTGAACACTTTCTGTCTATATCTCCACCCTCAGCCGGTCCTTCCTCCTTCTGCGACCTTGAATGTGGATTTAAAGCGTCTTGAAGATGTGGAACATCAACTGGCGCTGTTGTGGGAGCGAGTTAAGCAGGAAAACGAGCAGCAGGACCAGCGTCATCAGGACATCTTTAACCTCTACAGCAAACTGAGAGAGCAGCTTCACATGCAGACCAACAGGGAGAGCCTGGGAGTGTGGGTATCCTCGCTCCTGGAGGAGCGACTGGGCACGCTGAGAGAGAAATTGGAGCAGGCGAACACACATAGAACACAGGTAGGAGGATGAGGAGAAGAGCATGACGGGTTTACAGGATGACCCTTTGACATTTTACATTTTTAAAGCCCATGAAATCTTGTTATGTTTTGTTCAGAGTGAAAAGCAGCAGCAGCAGCAGCAGCAACAACAACAGGAGAGTCAGACTGCCCGGCTTGCTAAATTAGAATTGCAGCTCAAAGCTTTGTCTGTTAAAACTGAGGTAAGAAAGACAGATTTTCTGGATTTAAAGATGTTCATTTATGTCTTCTAAATGTATGAAATAACTCGGGTCAAGGCTGATTCACAAGAAATGTATTTTTTTCCTCCATAAATGGCAAACTTATGTTGTTCAGTTGTAAATGTCTCTTCTACAGCAACCAAAGTGTAATTTTAAATGATAATTTATCATCTTGAATATCTCTGACCTGAATGAACAGGATAAATAAAACGGAAGCTATTAGGGCTAATAAAGTAAGAAGATACAACGTGATGGAAAAAAAAATATGTTAGAGAATAGTTGAAGAGAGCTGGTCTTGTCTGTTTTTATGTGAATCTTCCATCTAAGAGCTCAGTTTGACATTTGTGTGCAAAAAAAGCATTCGTGTCGCTTTTGAAAAGAGTTTTTCATTGCAAAAAGAGACTCATACTGCTTTTCTCAAGAAAACTGTCAACACCAGCTCTCTGTCTCTGAAGGTTGAATGTCGTTTTTCTTGCTGTGACACTTGTTTGTGTGCGTTTTTCAGGAAATTCAACAGAAAGAGCAGCAGTACGAGCACTGGATGGAAAAGAAGGAGAAAGAGGTTGTCAAGCAGGCAGCAGAAACACCTGTGAGGTACAGAAGCCGAGACAAATGCCTTCACCTTCAAATCTATACTTGGGATGTTTGCATTTTGTAGACGGCACTCTTACGATTTGACGTGTTTGTGTGTCTTCCCTCAGCGTGGGTGTGAAGCAGGAGAGCCATGATGCTTTGCTGGTGGAGGTGCAGAGGCTTGAGGCAGAGTTGATGAAAATCAGACAAGAGCTACAAACGGTTGTTGGATGCAAGGGGAAGTGCGAGCAACTAGACACACTGCAGGAGACGGTTAGTTAGGTCTTTTTTGTCTACTCACTCTACCATCACTGTAATGCACTTTTATTTTAATAACAACCAGCTTCTATAAAAATTGAATTCACTGAATTTTCGTTTTTTTTCTGCTCAGATATCAGCACAGGTGTCATCGCAGGTGCGCAGAGAGCTGCAGACACTTTTCTTTGGCAGCAGTAGATCAGAGGACCAGCAGGGCGAGGTACCAGAGTCCCTGATCAGTTGGCTGTCCCAACGCTACGTCAGCACACCTGACCTGCAGGCGGCACTGGCTTCACTAGAACTGAGCATCCTAAAGAATATATCGCAACAGCTGGAGCTCATCCGAGCCCAGACTGTCACTGAAGCAGAGTCCAAAGCCAAGAACATGGTTCAGACAATCACTGGGACTGTCCAGCACACGTCCTCATCGGAGGGACTGACGGAAGAGGTAACGTTCATCTACTCCTTTAACTGTTTTTTTAACATCATAATTACCATTTTTAGCTCTAAAATAATCAAAGTTTTTCATTGTTACTCAGCAAGTGAAGCTGATTGTCCAGAATGCTCTGAAGCTGTTCTCTCAGGACAAAACAGGCCAGGTGGACTACGCCCTGGAGTCTGGAGGTAAGAAGAAAGTCTGTTGGTCATCAGTCCCAATTCAGGTCACTAGTTAACTCTCTAGTGCTTTAAAGTGATTACCAAGTTAGATGTTACATAAAGTCTCAGTGTATGTGTTATGCAATAAGGCTGAAGGCATAAGCAGGCTGGAGGACAACAGGGTATTACCTGGAAAAGCTCCCGCTCCATTGTCCAGATAATGTCTTCTGTCTGTTGACCGGACTGAATCAGATTTTTCGCATGTTCAAGATGTGTTGTTGCTCTTCAAATGATTAGATAAGAGTTGCATGTCACTAAATATGGAAAACATTAAAAAACACAACAGTCAGCAGAAATTAAGTGGTCAGACTGGCACCGACAGCTGTGCAGCATCATCACTCTGAGTTTTTGTTCACATTCAGGTGGCAGCATCCTCAGCACTCGCTGTTCTGAGACGTACGAGACCAAGACGGCCCTCATGAGTCTGTTCGGCCTGCCACTCTGGTACTTCTCTCAGTCTCCGCGTGTTGTCATTCAGGTGAGGAACCTCAAAAGGATTTCTTTTATCCAGTTTACAGGGCCGGTGCTGACATAATTTAGTATTTCTTGTTTAAAAACATATGTAATTTTGTTTACTTCTCTTCTTTCTAACAGCCGGATGTGTATCCTGGTAACTGCTGGGCATTTAAAGGCTCTCAAGGTTTTCTGGTGATCAGGCTCTCCCTAAGAATCTTACCAACATCCTTCTGTGTGGAACACATTCCTAAAGCTCTGTCCCCAACTGGAAACATAACTAGTGCTCCACGCAACTTCACTGTCTTTGTAAGCATTGCTGACAAATATCCATAAAAGGGAGTTTTCTTTTTCTAATTCAAGAGTGTGTAAAAGTTATGATTTGCATTTTTTATATGTAGGGTCTAGATGATGAGTACCAAGATAAGGGAAAGCTGCTAGGCCACTACACTTATGAGGAGAATGGGGAGGCATTGCAGATCTTCCCTGTGAAGGTAAGCATCCTCATCATTATACATGAATCTTCATGAGTCAGACAGGCGTCAATCAGCATTTCCTGTTTGGTCTTTTTTCAGGAGGAAAATGACAAGACTTTCCAGATTATTGAGGTGCGTGTGCTCTCCAACTGGGGTCACCCAGAATATACCTGCCTGTATCGCTTCAGAATCCATGGAGAGCCACGGCCCGCGTGATCCATACGTTACCATGCACACCAACGAATTACATTAAACCTTCTCTGTACATAACACTCACTGCTTCTTCAAAGCCTGGGGGATTCTGGAGTGTTTGTGGCACACAGAGGTTGTGGATATTTGAAGGGATGTGCCCAGAGTGATTTAGGGAGGTGTTTTTACAATTGTTAAAAGACGTGGTGGAGTGTCGAGGAATATATGGAGAAACGGAACGTCAGCAGAACCTCCCAGCCCCCTTTCATTGCACTGAATCTGCTCTTGAGAACAGTAAGTTTCCTTGAGCTGACAAATCCAGCCTTTCTATTCATTCAGGATGGTAAATCTGGACGAACAGGCTCATTTTCTTTCTTCACACACTGTTATCATCTCTACATTTTTTTTTATTTTTATTTTTTGCATTTTGTCAATAGGATAGCTCTTTCAGGATAAAGACTTCAAGACCTTTTCCTGAGTTTCTGTCCAGACATGTCGCTACCTTTGTGACTGCAGGTGAACTTACCAGACACGTTAGGTCTACTTTATATAGAGCTTGATTTCATATTTTCTAACATCCATAATAGGCTTTTTCAGAACTGAATATGCTGCCTTTGAACAAGCTCTGAATGTTTGCTCAAGTGGAGCTTCAATGCAAGTTTCCTTTAATCATATGACAACACTAAAACCACTGACCTAAGCTGATTGATTAGTCCTAAGGCTCTTCATGTGTACATTACATGGAATTTATGTCTAGTAATGACTAGGCTCAACAAATATTGCAAGCATGTGACTCCTCAAGAAGCATTTACCACTATTCTCCAAACTCTATTGCGTCATGGATGCAAAAGGTTTTCCTTCCTCTGCATTTGAGTCCTGTGCCTGGATCTTCAAAAAACACATTTCTTCTGTAGACAACCGTGAACTATTTATTCCCTTTTTGTCTTCTTTTCGGCAAACGTCCTTTTCCTCGCATCAATTCACAACTCTAAAACTTTTGAAGGAATGTAACCTGTACATTTTACTGTTGATAGTTGGTCCTTTATATTAAAAACTTTTATCAGTGTTGCTTTCTAAAAAAAAGTTTTAAGTCATTATTTTTATTGTATTATTTCTACTGTTACTTATGGTTTTCCTTTCTTTTTGATTAATTGCGGGTTTTTGGATTGAAAGGATGCACTGCAACAACTTGTTAAAATTATGGGCAAGGTCTTTCTAATTTGTTTAAAAATGGGGTATATTTGCATCTACGGGTTAGTCTAAAATGTTATTTGTAAAAAAGGTTTTCTTCAATATTTTATTTATTAAAAAGTTTATTAGTGGCTGCAAAGTCTGAGTAACTGCAATGTATATTTTTGTCAAAAGGTGTTCAGTGCATTTGTGTTTCTTTTTAGATAAATTGCTATTTTTGTTCATTATATTTTGTCATGAGATGACTTAACTTGCTTTGGATTATAATTCAATAAACCCATTTTAAACAAGTTTTCTTGATAGTTTCTTAAAATTTACTAGGTCCAGTCTTTTCATGTCCTGAACAAACCTTGTTTTGTTTTATTTTTGAGTTTTGTTGGTTTTAATCTCATTTAGAACCTTTTTAGTGCGAATGTTAACATTTCTTAAAAAATTGTACTATCTAAGATGAAAATTCCCAATTATTAAGGTAGGCTGGATAAAGTTTAGCATATTTATTTATTAAAATTTCTCGCCATTGTAAATAAATTACCAATGAAGTCATTGGCTTTTACGTCAAGTAATGGTTATTTGCTGCCCTCTAGTGCCGAGGATGGGTATCACATGGCTGCTTCTAGAAAACGCTTTGCTTTGAGTAACGCTAATTTAAAATAAATTTTTAAAAATATACTTAAGACTGATTATAGGCCGCTGCGTATGTCATTTTGATCCCACCCACAATCTGATTCTGTCTTACACCGGAAGTTGGTGTATTGCTGTACCTTGGCAACCCAAGAGTCCTTAGCAACCACTGTGGAGCATGCAAGCTAAGCAATGGGAAAGAAAACAGGTGTAAAAAAGTCACATCGCCAGAAACTGAGTAAAGGTAAGTTATTTGTTTGAAAAAATCCATCAGATTTAGTATAAATGTACAAATAAGTTTTATTTTGAAGATTCTGAGGCTGAGCAGCGTAGACCTTCCAGTGTCCAGCTAACAGGCAGCACCTCAGTGAGTATTCTGCACAGCATCAGTGCGCCGTCACTCACCTATGCTCTTACCAATGCCAAGGTGAGCCTAACAAGTTATCTTTTACCTATGTTCACTTTATCACTACGTTAATAAATTTCTTGTATTTTTATTAGAATAATGATGATCATGAAACCGTGTCTGGAAAAATTCACCTCCCTCACAAATGGTTTTCATCAGAAGCTGATCAAACATTATTTTCTCGTAAGTGTAAAATGAAGATATTGCATTTTAACATCCCAGCCCCTTATAATTGTCCATTATTTCATTGTGTTTCCACGTTAGATCCCATCTTAGCTGTGCTGGAGGCAACAATCTTTCCTGTGCTGCTACCTGGACTGGAGGCTTTGCTAAAGGAAGCACAGAAGCACGGCTGTTTTAAGGTAAATTTGAAAGACATAAGATGTTCACCCAAAATTTGCTTGTAACTGTTATCTTTTTTTTTTTTTTCCAAAATAACAATTTGAACATTAACTTGCACTTCCTTGTTTTGTGTTTCAGAGGAAATTCACATCATTCCTCCCTTGTGACTTCCTGACGGAGTGGCTCTACAAGTAATAAAGCCTCCCACACAGATTCATCACACAACAACACACGTTATATTGACTCTCAAAATCTCAAGTTGTTGGTTTGTGTAAAAATTCAGCGTGTCATGTTTTTGTCCTTTCCTTAGTCATAATCCTTGCAGGCAGGGGCAGCTCCCAGTGAAATTTCATGACATTCCCTTTGTTAAGGATTGGCTCAGCATACAGTGGGTTTTTCTGGATACATACATACATACATATATATATATATATATATATATATTTTACAATTTTCCATTGTTTGTTGAAATTAATAATTAATATAAACAAAATAAAATAGATAAATATAATTCTTTAAAATTTTAGTATTTATGCTTCAATGTTCTGTGTCCCTGACTCCATAGCTCAAATGCGGTCAGCAGTCTCCTAATATGTGTGTCATTTGTGAGGTGTCCTTGTATCAAAACTAATGACTCTTCATCTTTTTTCCCATCAGCCCCAGGCCTCCAATCCCTTTATTTTTGCAGCTCACTAAAGCTCAAGCTGCTCTTCTCATCCAGGCTTTTTGGCGAGGATATAAGGTACAGGCATTTTCAATAGTCAAAAAAAAAAAACTGATTTGCATATTTGTTCATTTTAGCCATGCTTCTTAAGTTATTATAGCAAACATTTTCTGTGTGAAAAATGCAAGAACTTACAAGGACACAAACTGTTTTCTTGCCTGTGTGGCCATCGCTCTCTTGTATGTGCATCAGTCTTCACCATGTTCTTGTTGTATAATCCCATCTCTCTGAAAAGCCCCTCTTCCACAGCCGCTGCAGCTTCATTCAGCAGCTTGATTATGTCACCAGTGATGCCAAGCTTTAATTCCTTCCTGTGTGGGCGCTATGCTGCTCTGTTATAAATAGTCATACACAGACATGGCCAGAAGCAAACAGCAGCAGTTCTGCAACACTTGCACTCAGATGAACACGTTCGTCAGAGGGTGGAAGGAGACCAGGGGTCATGTACTGTCTAGCGTTACAAGATTGGTTATAGTTCTTGCGGAGGGGGGAAGTCCGTCTCAGTTTCACGTTAAAAAAATCATTGGGAGTAAAAAGAAAGGCAGCTGTTGTCATGTACAATAACATCCCACTTGCACTGTCAGATTCAATATGTCTCTGAACTTGTGGATGTGTCTATGGATGCATGTGCATACTGGAGTGTAGAGGCACTTTTGGACAGTAGGAGGCAGCACTTTTCTGCTCCGTTGTGGCCACATCAGTAAGCCAGTTGCCTGTTAGGTTTGAGTGTTTACATGGAACTGAAAGGGGGTTCAGGAGGGCCACAGATAACACGGCAGACAGACACTCCCTAAGGGAACAAGCAGAACAGAGACACATCCAGAAAGACATGTTTATCATAAAGCTGGACGATGAAAATTCTGCCTTTGATGGTCTTTAAAGGGATAATAAAAATAAAAGTGCAGTACAGTGTTTTGTAGGATAAGTTCCTGTGCGGTATCCAAGGGAATTTGTCCACTTTTTCCGTACAGTTAGAGATGAAAGCAAAGACGAGCAGCATCATCAGAAGTTGAAGTGTTGCCTTTGACAGACTCATGACCTAGTTAAGAAACACAAGGTGATTTTTTTTTTTTTCATTTCATTTTTCCCCTCCTGTGATGAACGTATTTTCTAATACCAACATCCCAGGTGACGTATCAAATGTCTAAATGATAAACTAAATCTTGCTATTATACATAGTGGTACTTTATAGGTATATAAAACATAGGTAAATTTTTGTCTGGTATACATTTGGGTTCTGTAGAATACACTTCTTCCTAACTCTACACCCCTGACGCAGATCCCCATTTTCCCCCCTCTCTCACACTTTTAGCCGTTATATAACCAAACTGATGCAGCACTGACTCCCTGACTGCAGTGTGTGTGAAAGTGTGTTGTGGTAAGACAGACAGACCAAAGCCCAGCAACTGGGAACGGAGAGTATTTTTGTAGAATGGAATTTTATCCCTCCATTATTAATCTTCTTCATCACAACGCAGACCACTGGGGATGAGCAGCAGAGGAGATGGTTCACAAAGGCACTCACCCACTTTCATCCGTTCCACGAACAATGTTATCGTCTCCTGTTTCATAAACTTATAACCACAAAGAGCTGCTCCGTCTAAACATATTGCATAATCTTCTTTGCAACTGTGTGCCTTAGCCCAGCTCTAATCCAGCTATCCATGCCTGCTACTGTAATGTACACACACATGCACATACATTATACCAATCATTGAGACTTATCAGGATTATAAGTCTGGTCAGTGGAGTTAGAAGCATTGTTGAGTAATAAAGTAGAACTTGGCTATAAATATTCGAAGGTCAAGACTAAAAAAAAATTAGAATATCCGGATAAAGCTCAAGAAGTTTTGCAAATCTAAAAGTAAAACTTGTATTTTATGTAGCTTCATGAGACAAATATTGAAATATTTTATGTTAAAATTGTAATTTTTGTCATTTAAATAAATACATTTGAATACATTCAACTGAGTTTTATGCAAGACTGAAATCCTGCAAAATTCCCTTTTTTAAACGAAAACATCAACTCGTTTTAACCAATGAAATTAGTTAGACAGCATTTATTTCACACATGACTTTCTGCCCCACTGCTTGGGGGTGCAATTGGTTACCTTCCCCTTATGGGTATCTTTTAGATTAACAAGCTCAGTGATTGTTTAAAATGGGGCAGTGTCAGAGCCGAGGGGTAATACACTTGAAATGACCCAACAGAGCTGGTTGACAGTCACACGCACTGGCTGTAAAGCAGGACTGCATTGTCAATTGTGGAAGTAGATCTGTTTTTCCAGCTGAGTGATCTGAGGTCAGTCATACATACATGAATGGTTTGAACTAAGCTTTAGAGGCAAGTCAAATGACCGGGTACACGGGCTGACACTCGAGCAGAAAAAATGTCAGGCACTCGGGACATTCACTAGCCGCTGCCTCTGCCGTGGGACAAAGTGTGAGATTGTGTTTACCTGTGAGTGTTTATAAAAAGAACAACGGGGTTGGAGTGCAGACACTTATGACCCAGTGTCTACAGAGTTGTGGATCATATCACAGGTCACTGGGCTGGAGTGAGCCTTGATGGAAGAGCCGGTGAACAAAAAGACAAGGTCTGGGTGAGTGGGTTTAGTGTGACGGGAAGACAGAGCAGAATGGGGCTGTGTCTCTATGTGTCTTGTCAGCATTGGGGATATTGCTGCAGCCAAACAAAAAATGTTGTGCTGCTGAAGAATGTAACCCTCTGAGAGGAGCTTAGTCACTCAAGCAAGATGCTGTGGCGCTCAAGGTTACAGCCAAAAATAGAGTAAATAACAACCAAAAGAGTCCAGGAAAACATCCATCCACCCATCCATTTTTTTAACCTGCTTAATATATTTTGGAGTTTACAGGTTGCTGGAGCCTATCCCAGCCCACAAAGACGGGGTACACCCCGAGAAAATTATTTTGCATTTTTAAGGAAAAACTCTTTTACATTCAATCCATTTGCACGATCATTGGCTCTTTTTTTTATTTTATTTTTTTACTGCTAACATTGAAGATTGTGAAGAGGAGTGTGTTTAATCTCAGTCTGTTATATGTTGGAAGAATAAAATCCAAATTCCATCATTCCTTCGACCAAAAAGCTATTTAAGGATGCCAGGAACAGAGTTGTAGAAGGCTGAAGAGGGTTGCATGAAGCAGAGAAGCTTCACGAGAACTTTGAAGATTGCTGTAATTGTTTGCAGAAAAGAAAAAAGTGCAAACATTACTGTCAGTTTCAGTTCCTTGCAGCCTTAAATAGTTTTATGCAAGACTGAAACCCTGCAGGGCTTACAAATTCACCTGTCCAAGAAAACACTTGCACTGTCTGAATCTAACCAACGAGCATCTAAATGAGTCATGGGAGAACCGGAGGACAATGTTGTGGTTACACCAAACTAAAACACTACGGCATCGTCATATTAGAGAAAAAAATGCTCCTTACGACATAAAGAACGTCATCCACACCATCATTAATAGAGGATAAGCTTCGTGTTGTCTCTCTGCTAAGCAGATTGGACAACTGCACCTCATCAAAGAAACCAAAGAGAAAACGCGCTGATGTCAAATTTTGGGCGTGAACTATCTTCCTATTCCAGCATCCTGTCAAAGCAGCTGGCCTTAGAAGAAGCATCTTAAAGTCTTTGGATTGACTATCTGCAAAAATCAATAGGATAAACACAAAAAACCTGCTTTATAGGTTAATTATTTATGCTACATTGTCGCTAGGTGTGGATGTGAGTGTGCATGGGTGTGTGATTGTGGCCCTGTGACTGACTGGCAACCTGTCCAGGGGTGTCCCCTGCCTTCGGGTTGGCTCCGGCAGCCCAGTGAGGGACAAAACGGGCATAGAAAATGAATGGATGGATGTTCTGTCTCTCATTGTTACAAAAACAAACTATACAAATTCTTGACTGATAATTTTTGTGATAGTGGGGATAAGAGTGTGACGAATCATTTAATTTTTTCCCCTTGTATGTGCCATGCTTTCCACTTAATGCAGTTTGATGCATAAAGCCTTCCACAGTCTTGTTAATTTTCTTGTTTGTTCTGTGTGCAGCTTGAGTAAGGAGCCGCTGGCACACGTGTGGTGGCATTACAAAACAGGATCAGATTTGGCACCATGATTCCGGATCAAATGTTTTTCTCTAAACGCAATGATAGAATCCATCAACTCCCTTTCTCCCAGGATCCAAACAGTGCATTAATAGTCTTAGCTCCTGGTCTTTTCTGTCATCCAATCTGTCAACACCTTGCAAAGCCTTTCATTTTTGAAGTCAGCTTTCTTCAGTTTGATTTTGTTTGCGCACAACACTTTCTGAAGCTGTTGCTACGCAGTCATCCAGTATTCCTGTCATGCAGAAGCAGCTGACAGCAGCAAAAGCTGAATAATAGACGTGAGGTTCGTGGAAGGAAATGCTGGAAAATCTGCACTGGCTAGGAGCGGCAGACAGTTGCAAACAGAACACAACCATGCCATGGCGAGCATAGACCTAAAAAAAGCCCCTCCTAACCCATCTTCCCCTGACCCTCACCCCTCATTTCCATCACTATGCTCTTCAACCATCGGCACAGCAGCGGCTGCTGCAGCACCATGACACTCAGTGAATTAGCTGTTGGAGCTCACTGGTCTTGCCCATTCCTCAATCCACGGCTTACATAATAGGCCCAGTTTCATACTCACTAATAGCAACTCCATTGTTGCGCACACAACCGGGCATTTGAGAGAATGTTGGGGTTGAATAGGCGAGTTGGGGAGCAATAAAGAGTGAGGAAATGTTGGAGAAAATGCAGTTTTTAGGGGGAGGAAAATGAAACATTCATGTTTTGGAAAATCTCAGAGGAGACCACGTTTGAGGGAGCTAGGAGATGAAAGAACGGATGAAGAAAAACTAGAGGCAGCCATAAAAAAAAGAGGACAGAAGGGAAATACAGTGACCACTTTGTTGAAGTAGTTTATTAGGAGTTTTTATAGTAAAAAGAAAAAAAAAGAAAATAGTAGTGTTGTTCTTTTCTCTCAATAAACATATTTCTTTATGAATTTGCCTTATACTTATATTTATATTAAACCGACACAGAAATACTCTTGTTTATTAGCCAGAATACACTGAAATAAAATCAAATGAACTTGTACTACATGGTTTGTATTGACAAAATATGCAAACATACAAATAAATCCAAATAGACTATTTGGGGAGGTCTTAAATAAAAAATGTTTTGATTAAATTCTGAAAGTTTTTGTTTATAAAATTAAAGAGTGGGATTTTAAAAAGCACATAAACACATGAGATGATGAAACAGAATTAGATGTGAGCAAATGACAAACAATTAGCATTTTTACATAAGCAGTGGATGGTATACCTTCAAGGGAATTTATCAGCTACATGAGGAATTATAGTAAGTTGGTTAAAGTGGAAAGATTATGACCTCCTTTGGCTTTGTTTTCCTGTTGTACAAACTCATTTACATGCATACAGCATTTCAATGTTAAAGCTACCAGACTCGATTTGAGTCATCACACATTTGTTTTGGTTTGTATTTGTGACCACTGAAGACTCTGCTGCACATAATGAGACAGGAATTGCAGTTTTTCCAATGTTTACTCCATTTTCATTCCATTCCGTTGCTTCTATGGTAGTTGGGTTATTGATGATGTCACACGTGAACTGTTGTTCCAGATCAGGGCCCGTCCAGATGTGCAGGAGTTGCGTCGATGGCAGAGGGAGCTAAAGGAGAGGCGCGACATTGCCAAAATTGTTAAACAGTTTTGGGCACAACAAGAGAGGCGGGGTGAGTGCACAAACATACTCACTGTACTTCTGACCTGCTGGCAATAAAATACCACTGACTTTGATTTTCTGTCACAAAACAGCTGCTTATGAGTTATCTTTTATGCACACATAAGAGAAGGCATGTGTGTCATCCTAAAGCACTCTTATGTAATACTGTGTCACACAATCTGCAGCACGGGGTTACACGGCTAAACCACTGCAGAAACACCACGTTCTGCTCAGTGTTGCTTCGATGTGAAAGCTTTGAGGATTCTGGCAGGAGTGGCACACCGAGAAAGTACTGCAAATGAAAGAGTGGAAGAATGTCTGCAGGGCTCAGGGTGTCTTTGTGTGATGGAGATGGTGGAGAGTGGGGGCTGGGATGGGAAGAAAGAGAAGAAACGCAGAGTGAAGAGGCGCAGGAGAAATATCAGACGGCGTGTGCGTGTGTGCACACATGAGTGCAGCAGCTGAGAATCCACGCCCGGGATCCAGTACCGACTGGCATTAGCACTCAAGGATGTGACTAAACTTTGTCCTTGAAAATACAAGCACTCAGTGGTTCAGGCAATTCTGAACCCTGATAATGTACGTCTTCAAATAAATATTCGCGCAATGTTTTCTCTGTTATTAAATAGTAAATGAAGTAACAACGTCGGGTGCAATTACAAATTTACATTACATGATGTGATGGATTTCATGATTTTATTAGCAGAGTTTGTCTAGATTTGGACAGTTGTTAGCAAGACTTGAGAAAATGAAAGAGACTTTGCATCTCTATTCTAAAAAATTGACATTTTTTTAGGTTATTTCCCAATTTTCCCCCCCCCCCCCCCTTTTTTTTTTTTTTTTTTACCATGCCTGTGCATATTCACTCAATGACTCAATGTCAAACCCCATTTTTCTGCATTAATGCCACTAACATAACTGGTTGCATTTCTAACCATCAATTGATTTCTTTATAAGCTAAAGTAAATTACTTCAAAATGATAAATACCTGACCAGCTGCAGCCATGCTATTAGGATCTTGGCCTTCAGAGATAAGTTTAGCCTCACAGTATCATTATTATTTGTGCAAGAATTATGAGTCCCTACAAAAAAAAATATTGAAGATTTAAAAGATGAATAACCTCTCAGATCACGCTTCAAAAAAATTTTCTAATGTTTATGTCGTACCAAAATTTAACATTACTGTATGCAAAAGTCTGTACTTAAAACTAAAGCACAACAACAAACTACTAACAAACATGATCAATTAAACCTTGACACTCAAAAATGCAACAAAATAACAGCAAACATGAACACTCACGATGCACCAAATAAAGCAAGAAGTCAAACTTTTCTATTTACCAACACGGATCTCCTTATCCCCCCATCGCCACCCCACCCCGGTCCCACTTTTTTCTGAGTAACATGTAAATGACTTGGCTGTATAGTTCATCTGTGCAGTCCTTCCATCAGCTGATTATTTTCTGTTGACACAGCTCTGTCCAAACCTCCTTTCAAAATTTAGGGTTAGGGTTTTTGGGACACGGGAGATAAACAGCTGAGGTTTTTGCTCCAAAGAAAATAGCTCAAGTTAGGGGTATTCTCAGTGTAAAGCACTTGCATATAGTACAAATACTTCCTGCTAGCCTTGTTATCACTGATTTTAGATCAGATTGGCTCTGCTTTGCTCGTTTACAGCAGCCTTCAGCCTGCTTTTGGTCCTGAAGCATTGGGCAGATTTCACTGAACCTGACAACACAAGCAAGCTAAAATATGATTGGATAAGATCTCTTTTTTAATGTACAACATTTTGAACAGCTGGATTTAGTGCAACATATAAAAAACGTAAAAATATCACAGTAATTGATTTTGTCTGTCTCCTGTTAAACCAGATGATCACTGGAAAAAGGGTGCTTTGACCCTCCCTATAGAGCGGTCATAGTGAGTCAGCAGTAAACACATCTCCTCAAACATCTGACCGCGATTCTTTTTCTGTTTGTTCTGCACACCAAGCCCTTCTCACCGTTCTCACACTGACAAAATCCCACTCAACAAAGGCGCTCTCTGCAGCCGGGGAATATTCTTCCAGTGTGCTGCCGCAGCCGCACACTGTGCCGCTGCAGACCCCACACAATAGCAAGGGGGCCTGGGGAGAAGAGGGGGTCTGTGCGTATTTAAAAGTGTGTGGGTACAAAAGAGGGTCTGCCTACGCTGTCGTCCTGCATGGGAGTCACTTTTGAACAAAAAATTTAAACGAATAAAACAAAGAGGGAAGCTTAAGTGTGTTTACGCTTCTGTCTGTTATTGTTTTGGGTGATATGGTCTAGTTTTGACAGATGAACAAACTATGTTCGGCACAGAGGCTGGAGTTGGGAGCCAGAGAGAAATTATTTAGAGAAGCCCCCTCCTAGGAACAGCTGCAGTTGTGTCATTTGACCCCAACGTGGTATCAGTCAGAGACTGAGTTAGACTGTGAGGGAGGCAAAAGAAAAATACTAACAATGAGCATGTTTACATCACACCAATCAGATAGGAGGGATAATCAAATCTTTATTGATCTGCATTATTGAAATTGGAGAATCATAAATCTTTGCTTTGCTTGTTTTTAGTCATAGTCATAGTGTTTGTAGTGATTTAGGACTCAAACTTCCTGTTATTTATTCAAAGTATCTCCTCATTCACTGTCTGACTGTCACGTACATTTTTCTTTCACACAAGAGCGAAAAGTACAAAATAAATTAGTTATAAACAATTTTACATTGGATAACTGCTTCTTAATTTGTGCTTTCCTAGGCACGTTAACGCTGGGCGTGTGGTCATCTGGAACCCATAAGACAGCACGCTGAACTTAAAAAAATAAATAAATACATTCACTGGTGTCCCTGGCAGACATCCTGTTCACCTTTGTCATGGGAGGGATGACACATCAACGTAAGTGGGGTCATGTGGACCCCACAGCACAAGGGCTAAACAAGCTGCTGCCATGTCAGAAATGTAAAAGCTGTTGGATGAGTGCAGCTCTCAACAGTTTATGAATCACAGCAATGCTGCCCTTTACTGTTACGGGCCTGTTGCATGCCTATAATCAACCATGACCTTTTGAAGCAAATGAATATTGGAAAAAAAAATAATTGTTTGGTTCTTAAAAAAAAAAAAACATTTGCACTAAAAGCATTTATTGATGGACAGTCTCCATAATAAACGTATGGGATATTTGAACATTTAGGATCCCTTATAGTTTTAACTAATTGTCCATCCATCCATGCATTAATCTTCTTCCGCTCATCCGGGACCGGGGGCAGCAAGCATAGATGCCCAGACTTCCCTTTCCCTGGCCACTTCCTCCAGCTCTTCTGGGGGACCCCGAGGCATTCCCAGGCCAGTCGAGAGACATAGTCTCTCCAGCGTGTCCTGGGTCTTGCCAGGACCGGGGTTTAGGCCGCCGGGGCAGTCGCCTTTGACTGACTCTAGGTAGTGCCAATCCAGGCGACGTTGTGGAATTTTGAAGGGCACTTCCCTCAAGGGGTTTCTGAACTCTGTCTGGCTCGTCACCCAAGACCTGTCCGCCATGGGAGACCCTACCGGGGGCTGAAGCCCCAGACAGCACAGCTCCTGAGATCACTCGAGCACTCAAACTCCCCCACCACGTTAAGGTGGTGGTTCATGGAGGGGTTTAACTAATTGTCATTCAGAAAATGTTATTGTTAGAAGTAAACAAAGAAACTAAACTTTATTTTTTTATTTTATTTTTTTACAGTTGGTCAGACTATGTCAGATTTTTCAGAGAGCCCTCTGGCCAGCAATTCCGATGTGTCCATCCAGGTGATTTCTCCCACCCCGCAGGGCAGTGAGGTCCACACCCCCACCTGCCACATGACCCCAGAAACTGGTGAGTGGCTGACGCCCAGCATGTGCAACAGGGATGAAAAAGTTCTGACTAATTTCAACAGAAGTACCTGAATCCATTGAAAAATGTCTCCCTCTGTCTCTATTAGCAAAGCCTGATCTGCATTAGTGGGGCTGTTATCCAGATTCATTAGCCCTATTTGCACGGTTTTACTGTTGTTAAAAGGCTGTAAAGGTTGTTGGCTTGATGACAACCTGACTAAAGTAATCAGTCGATGAGCCGCAGAAAAACCCTGTAACCAGTTGGCTATGGCCTTGTAAGGATTTATGATCTGAGATCTGTGTCTAATCATTTTATTGCTCCCATTGCCTCATTGATGGATCACTTCCCTTCACGAGTTCTACCCAGCAAATGAATACCATACACTTCATCTCCCATAATGCTGTCAGGGGGGAAACCTCCTGTAACAGACTCAATATTATTTCCTCTGCTCTTCCTTACCCGAGGAAAAGCATATTTCCCCGATCTGTCTTTTCCTTTTTTCTTGGCAGTACATATTGCTGTATTGAGGCCACGTTATCTCCATCACATCAAAGAGGTGAAGTTGCAGAAAGAGGCGACCTGATATTAAGAGCAGTACCTTTAATCCTGTTTGAAAGGACTCTGCCAGAGAAATGGAAAACTCAAAACATGCTCGAAGTTCTGCCAAATTCAAAGGTGGAAGATTAACAGCCAACGAACAAGCTTAAGTTTGGCGCGTTTAGAAAAAAGCAGCTTTAATGTTGAAAGTTTCTGTAATTTTCTTAATAGGAAAATATGTCCGCCACATTTAAATTTAATTATTGACTTAAAATAAGAGAATGAGTGTACAGTTTTGAAATTGTAAAACAATGTTTTTATTTGATATATGTAGATCAACAGCATGCAACCTGACTGAGTCCAGCCTCTTTAACTGTCTGCTTTTCATGCCCACTAGAGATCAAGACTCCTTTTCAGGATCACGAAGCAGCTAGAGGAAGCTTGTCAGAAGATGATTTGCCAAAATAAAAAGTCTGAATGCTGTTTTCTGTCTCAGCATTTCATTTCTGTTCTGGTTAGAACTGTCTGGTTCTGAATGCTTGTTAATTAAACTGACTGAGTGAAGAGCACTTCTGGCTTTTTGCCATATCCTCACAAACCGAGCATTGAGAAACACCATCCACTTCTTTGATGTCTTGAAATAAGGTATCCGGGGTGTCATTGTGTGTCATCTTTGTAAAAATGTAAATGCTCGGAGGGCAGCTGTTATTTAGTAAGGTGATAAACAGTCCATTTCATCCTGGATATCTGATAGGGAAACCAGCTCCAGAGAGTCTGGCAATTCTGGACTGAAACCGGATCAGGAAGCGGCAGAAGGAAGGCGGCATCAGGCTGTCACAGTGTGGAACAACTGCTGCTGGCTTCCAGACTGGACATGGAGTTGTACATTACATTAAACCCAGTCTAAAGAATTATGTTCAAAATTAAAGCCACACAAAAAGTGGTTTCATTTCAAGTCATGTATGCATTTGAACAACTGTGTTTACTTTGGTAAAAAATGTTTATACGGCAGAAAAAAACTGTGATTAAAAATAATGGATTAAAAAAACAGCAAAAAACTACCTGAATACTCATTCTTTATCACGCAACTCTCATTTGCAACAAGTAGCATTTCACTTTTAGTGTAAGCATTAGTAAGAGCTCCCATCAAATAAAAACCTATTTGTGAAAAAGTGTGTTTTCTCATAAAACAAGAGACTGAAAAGGTATTCTGACCCAAACTTTTATACATTTTCCTCTTTACTTCAGAAATTTAAACAAAGTATTATAAATTAATATTGCATGGATACATTAATTTCTTTTCTGCTTTGTAAAAAAAAAAAAAAACTTAATATTTACAGATGCAGTGGTCCCAGCTGACAAAAATTCAACATTTTTCAGGGTCTAACGTTTCCTTGTTCCTCACTTGTGCATTCAGGTATTTTTTTTTTCTTTTTCCAGGGGTTTGGATCTGTTTTACAGCCAATCTACACCTGAAATCATAACATTTTTAGTCAGTTTGGACTCAGAGTACACTAATAAAAAATGTCTAAAAAGGTAAAAGCTTAAAAAAAACATATCATTTAAAACACACACACACACACACACACATATATATATATATATATATATATGGTTTTTATTTTGAAACCACTTGCAAAAAACACCAGATCAAATAAAAAGTTAACTACAAACATGACACTTTTATTGAACTTTTTTTCTGAATCAGTTACAGAAACAACAGTCTTCTTTTTTTCCTTTTTTTTTTTTTATATGAGGGGAATCAAATTTTCTATACATATGCATGCTGCGTCACTGCACAGTCATAGCTGTGAAAACCAATATTACTCGTCAGCTGATCGACTGGAACAGCCTGAAGGCGAGAGAAATCAGGAGAGGACAAGCAGGGACGCGTCGAGCCCGGGGAGGATGAGTGTTCGATGGGCTGCGGGGGATGACGAACTTAACATTGAAGTTTTGTGCAAATTTCACCACTGTCTACGTAATTTCAAACACAGAGATAAAAGCTGTCCAAATATTCTTTTTTTTTTTTTTAATCTTTCAAGTCTTCAAACCCTGCAGAGGAAGATGTTAGGTCCACTGATGAAGGTGTCCTTTGTTTTGGACCGTTTCCTCCATGTTTTAATCTCTTTGCTTCACAAGAACCAGCTCCCTTTCATGTTTAAGAAAGTACAGACATTATATTAAGTGTGTCATCTGATATACACGTAAATCATGACTGCTGTCACATGACCTTTACATAAATAGAGTTAGTATTGAAAAGTACATCTGAGAAAGGTCTTGCATGTTGAAATGGTGTGATAAGCATGCACAGATAAGTAGCTGAGGAGTGCAAAATCTACGAAGTCACATCATGTTGGGTTTTTTTTTATGTATTGTACTTCACATTGAGTGAAAACATCACGAGAATGGAAACCTCCCACCTCGACTCTTGTGTTGAGACATAGCGCTGACCATCCAAAACCCTGAGGACACTTCCTCCTGTGTGGATCTGATTCTGACCAGCTGGAGAACTGACAATCCTGTCTTAGCTTAGCCAGTGTGTATGACATAAACATACAGCAGCAGTCAAGGCTTGATCCTGGCTTCTTTCAGTCCCTGGCTCACTTGAGTGACTGTTTAGTTGGCTGTGGTTAAATTAACCCCAACATTTGACTAAATTAGTATTGGTTGCTGCACAGTGCTGAATTATTCACAGCAATTATCCCATTTTCTAAATCTTTCCAAAATAAGTAAGTTTATTTCTTCACTTCTTTCTGACTAAGAATTGGAGGTACTGACTACATAATTCACTCAATTTGCATTGATATTAATTTAAAAAATAATAGCCTATCTAGAGTTGGCAACACATTTAAAAAAACTATTTAAAAAAGTAAGGATACAAATAAGGAAAAAAATAAAAGCATATGAAACACGCAAAGAAAAAAATCTGTTTTGTGGTGGTCGGTTCTCCAGTGCTTTACTGGTGTTTATATTCAGCTTATCATCTGATAAAAAAGTAAAGAAGCAAGTTTAGCTTCACTGCATTAATATGTACACAGCTTTTCAGGTGAGCTACTGCCATGATAAAGGGGAAGAGAGTGAAATAGACTCCGGTGAAAGAGAGTCCTTCTTGGCACTGGGACTGGAGCTGTGGCAGACCACAGAGAGACAGGAGGAAGATGAGAAGGAGGAGGAGGAGGGAGAGACTGAATAGTCCAGGGAGCCATTTTCTCACATAGAGTAGGATACAACTGAAGAATAGTACTGTAGACTCCCCTCAGACCTCCTGTTACCTCCTTCCGTTGCCCCCCCCCCATTTCACATTTGAACCTGCTGCCTTTTTGCTGTGTAAATCTGATCTTTCTAAGGCTCTAGAATATCTCCACACAGCTAAATATAACTGTAGTCTGCGGTTTGACCGTCCACACAGGTATTAATTCTTTGCCTCACCAGAGTTGTTATTTAGCACCAGAAAGCAACTTGAACTCCGATTTTTTTTTCCACCAACACTCATGAGGATTTCATAAAACAGAAAGAGGAACTAAGAGTGGCTTATTTCATTTCCTCGCTCTGTTTCCTGCTGATTTAAAGTGACACTCTCGAGATGTGGGACCACAGCAGTCTGACCTAGATTCACACGGTGGCACCTCCTCGCTCGGGACCGCCGCTCTCCTCATCCAATCCCCTCATTCAGGTGTTCCAAACTGCTGTTTTGTGTCTCTGTGCTCATTGAGATTTTTTTTTTTCAGTTCACAATTTTTGTTCATGCAGGTGAGAGGATGAGTCCAGGTGAGGAGAGTCGTGTGTTAAGTGAACACAAAGGCCAGGCCTAACAGTCTGGAGGGTTTGTTGGAGTGGGATGGGAACACTCACACACTTTCCTTTCAAATATCCTACACCTACACAAGCCAGCTTTTTTTTTTTTTTTACAAGGGCGATGCTCGAGCTCTACAGTTGCCCACGCATTCGGCCCTAGTGTGGATGGGTGGAGCGCAGAGCCAAATGTTTCCACCAGCATTGTGTGGAGCAGCAGAAGAGACATCCTGCCTGACAGGACGAGAGCAGGAAGAAGCTTTGGGCTTCGCAGATTTCAAGGATGTGGTATCAGAGGAACAGATTAGTCCAAAAACAGTTCAAACTGAGTTGATGGTTTTGTATTCTAATCAGCATTTTGCTGGACTGAACCCTACAAATTTATCAATGGAGATGTTAGAAAGAGTTTAGCTCTGTCCTCCGTGAACTGCTTTCTCTCTCACACACAAACATACATTGATTGGCACACAGTCAGTGTTACGGTTCTAAAGTTTGTACAGAGTGAAAGAGCTCTGCAGGCATCTGTGCTGTGAGTCCATTCCCACAAGTCCAATCCAACCTGGAGCCTCCCTTCCCTCCCTCCACACCCACTTCATCTTTTTTTTTTTAATCGCACATCTTCTTTCCAAGCGCCTCGCTCACCACAGCTGCCTCCCAGTGTAAGTGGGAGGGGCTGAGGGCACCTGTAGATTAAAAAAAGGTACATTTGTGAATGATCAGCCATCTGATGGATGTCATTTATCACACAAGCATCCTAAATAATTCATGCAATCATAAATGATGTTATCTCTAATGTTGCCCTTTTCTCTCGTTTTAGTCAAACTAGTTGCAAAAATGTAGAAAGAAATTGTTTTTTGCAGATTTTATTTTAAAGGCCCACTCCACAGTTGGCAAGCCACAAGCTCCCTGCTCTGCTCTGATACATCCACTTGTAGTAAAATAGATCAATGCACATCTTTGTTTTCCTCATCTGAGCTGGAATCTGACTCAAAACTGTACAGCTACATAGCTCCAATATTGTTTGCCATTTTTGTTGCACTGGTAATGTTATGTTGGGGGTGTGAGGGGCTGTGAATCAGCGGGAAAGCGAGTAAACAGATGGATTTTGGGAAGTAGGAAAGGGCTTACTCTTCGCCAACAGTGTTGCCCACAACTCAGAGGCGAATTTCTAATTAACTCATGCAACTCTGAAGAAAGTATATCCTGGAAAATGAAATGTGCATTTTGATTAAAAAGGGCAAAATCGTGATTAGAAAAACCACTGGGAACACTTTTAAAAAAGATCTAAAGAGAGCTGGAGAGGGACTGTAAAGAAATACACCCAAAAAAGCAAATTTGGTGTTTATTTCATTAAAAAATCTCACTTTATTTATTTATGTTTTGTATTTTAACATTTGGAAATTATGTTTATTGTAGTGGTTGTGATGTTTGTTTGTGCGGTTATCATTTGCACTACAATTTAATGGAAGTGACATCGCACTGCCAGTACACTATTCTATTGGCATATGCGTTTAATGTTCGTACTGATGACTTGGGGATGTTGCCATTTTATACCTCCACTTTTTCTGACTTTTGAGGAGGAGTGGGTAGAGTGGTAATGCGGGAGTTACTTGCACCTTAGCTAATTTAGCTGAGCTCTGCTCCATCTCCGTCCAGCCATGACAGTGCTACCTAATCCTACTCTGATTTTAAACTGGACTTGTTTTGCTGGGTCAACACAATTTACTCAAATGTATTTGAAGAAGCAGTTCCTTCCTTTAGAATTCCAGTTGAGATGACCCAAGAAGATTAAGTCAGGTTTGTTGATACATTGACCTATAATTATGAAATTATAAATAATAAAATGACTCCTTGATCGGCATGTTACAACATCCCAAATGAATCATGTTGTATTTACATTTAGATCTCCCAACAAAAATAAAAAATACATTCTATCATACCATATTCAGCTTGGGCAGATAAACATTCCATGACTTTATTATGTTCAACCTACAAGTGATTTTTTTAGTACACTAACAATTGGAGAATAACACCTTTCCTTCATTATTTATGGACTCCTAGGGGTTACTTTTCCACTAGTTGCAGCTTCCTGCAGCTTGACAGGAAACCCCAAAGGTAAAACTGTGCAATTCTTTGAAGTTTTTTTGACTCGATGTTTTAAATATTCATCAATTTCCTATATAATGTGCTGAATGGAAAAAAAACATAGCCATGCATACGTTTTCTTGTAATTATGGGCTTGTTTTGTTCTTTTAACTCAATCCATATTCCACTAAAGTTAGCATGAAGAATTTGAGTAGAGTTGTGAGAAATCTATATTTGCCCAGTTTATGGCCTTTTTTAAGCATTTTAGCGCTAGAATCATGCATATAAACTGGGTTTTTGTGGTCTTTTGATGCAACATTACGTCACTCATTTATTCTAAATTATTCTAAACTAAATTAAAAGGAAATCGACTTAAAAGTAGTCAGTTAGTGGGATCAGTTTAAGATAATATGGAATTATAAATTGTGGATTAGTCCAAAGCTTGGGTGAATACTTGTTATTGTCCAAAACTAAAGCTCACCCTTCATTTCTGTACCAATATCTATATTTCTCAACATTGCTTTCTAATTTTTTGCACGAAAATGATTTGTTTTCAACATAATAAACAGCTGACCTTTTCATGTATGTTCTGTAAGGCTTTACAAGATTGCTCCCTGGGCAATAACTAAGGCATGAAGTAGAAAGTGTCTTCATTGGTTCATTCCAGCAAACGATAGCTCATGCAAAGCAGCTTAAGAAGCCACAGTGCTCCTTATAATCAGCACTTTAGCTACTATTCTTAGAAATGTGGCTGCAATAGACCTGCAAACTACTCTTTGCTTTGTGTGCTC
>BSAI01000125.1:11340819-11399213 GCA_036245035.1 Adrianichthys oophorus | reverse complement strand
CCCCTTTATCTTGCAAGACATGTTTTTTCTCCCCCCTGCTCCAAGCAGCCATATCTGTTCTCCATGTAAAAATTAACCATCCTTCTCGCCACCTCTCATTCACCCATCTACCACATTTGAATACATTTGAAAATCTTTTTTATTTTCTATCCTTTTTTCATCACTACTGTCTAATCCCCCAAAACACTGCACTCCCTTCTAATTTGGTTTCTTCCTTCCCTCTCGTCTTCTTTCCTTTATTTTGTGCGATGCTTCTTATGTAACTGAAAGAAGGATCAGTTCTGCTGCATGGCTGCACTTTCTTGTGCATCATCTTCCTCAGTTTCAAGCCGCAGACTGGCACCCATGGCTTTAAGGCTGCATGCAGTCATGTGTGCATGGGCTTGCAGCTGAAAATCTGTCTGTAGCGATGACCAGGCCAGTTAGGATTATTAAACAGACTACAAATGAATCATACATGAAGCCATTTAGGTCATTAGGCTCATGGGAATTCCAATTCTGTCTGAAATAATAAAAAATGGTAGATTGTATAATTTACACATGCTTTCTCCTTTTGTTAATTTAAATATAGTCTGCAAGTAGACAGCACAGGAAATACATAATAATTTGAAATCTTATTTTTTAACACAGTTTAAACATTAATTCCTCACATTTTCAAGATCATAAAAGCTCATTTCCTTCTTATATATGTATATATATATTTTTTACATTTTCACAAGACTTCTTTAAGATATATCAGACATAAAAAAACAGCATCTCAGATGTAAACATATGGCTTCTTTTTAACATCACAGCTGAATGGACTGCAGTATTTGGACCTGCTGTTACAGAAAACTAGTACAGCAGCTCCGAAAAATGTGAAAAAAGTGAGTAATGAGCCTTTTTAAAAAAGCAAGTTGCTTTTAAAAAATAAAGGAAGCAAAGACTAATGCAGATTTGCGTCTTAAAAACACAAACAACAGAAGAAATGGTAAAGTGTACGTGTGTGTACTGGCCTGACAGCTTAAAACATAAAGCTGAGATAAAAGGTCTCATATATAAATTCTAAACAAAAACAGTGTCAGAAGGCAGAGCTTTAGTCTCAACGAAGGCGCTTTCACACTGGGCTGTGTGCTCCTGTATAGTTCTGAAAGCTTATTTAAACTTTGTTGCGGACTATCCAACAAACCAAAAACTAGAAGTAAAGAAAAGGGATTTAGTGCCGTGCTTATTAATTAGGAACAAAAATAAATATTCAAATATTCAATACATAGCTCATATTGGTTCATTTTGAATGATCCAATTCAATCCAGGGCATCTTCAGCCAAAAATTCTACAAGTTTGACTCAGAGATAAATACCTGGCTACTGAACAATGCAGGTGAAGTTTTTTCAGATTCCTCGTACCGATATTTCTTGCAAAACATTCAAGTGTAAATTAAATATGTGTACAAACAAACAAGTAAACAATAGCTAATGTCAAATTCATATTTTAGTTAGATAAAGTTCAGCCCACTGTTGATCTTCCACATAAAAATAACACAAACAGAAAAACATTCTACCATACTGTAGGGTCACACATTTTTACAAAATTCAGTGTTTCCACACATTGGACGGTAATGATGGTTGATCATTTTTGCTGCCATCACATGTGTGTTGCCCGCTGTGATGCACTTGGTCGTTTTTGTTTTATAGTAAAATAAACCTACCATGTCTCAATCCAAATGGTATTTTCCAATATAAATTATCGATTGATCTAATTTGGAAATTATTTTCAGTTGTAAAGGTCAATTCTGTTCGATTCAATGTGATTCTGCCTTAGACACATGGATCTGGTTAAATCGTAGGAATATCAATTGATTTATCAATTAATCTATTAATCTTTACACCCCTAGTAATTATCATTTTTTTCTTTTCAGAGCCTATTTTGGGAAATACTTCCCCCTAGAGATTAGCTGCTGTAAGTGCATCATTGTTACGGGTTGCTCAATTCACTCAAGACTGAAGAGTAAAAGCAGATAAAACCAGATGAAGGTGTAATTTTTTAATAAAATGTTCTACTATATCCTGGTCTGGCAGGAAGTAACTGGAGATTTTTCCTTTCTTTTGCTTATTTTTTATCTTTCACAACATTTTTTATGGGGGGCCATTGCACTGCCTTTTTTGTTAATTTGTATAGGCCTACCGTAGAAATGCCCTCTCTTTGTTTTACTATAAAACTCATTGACAGTCATACACCCTAACTGTGGCATATAGGACAACTTTGTACATCTGCAAGAGGTTCCCACAAGATATAAGAAGGCAAACCTCCCTCATAAAAGTCATTAACATTATCTTTCCTTTTTTCATTGTTTTACTATCCTAATATCTATTAAATCACATGGTAAAACCAATAATAATACATTTATTTACAATGTTTTTTTTCCTTATCAATGAACAATCAGTAACTTGCACACCTTTCTTGTAATGCACCCCAAAACAAAGACTTTCTTCCTTGGCTCTTACATTTTCTGCGCATTGGTAACCCTGAGGCAAGCATTCCTCCTCTTTCACAGCTGGTCATGACAGATACAAAGGATGAGGATAATAAGGGATGTAAAAAAAATCAGGGCAAAGGGGCGGTGAAGCTGCAGATGTCAAGTTATGATGTGAAGGATGTCAATTTTTTGAGAGACCTCCCCAAAAAGAAAAAAACAAAACAAATACATGAGTAAAACACCCACCTGCCTCAAGAATGAGGTGCGATCACTGAAAAAGTGACAGCGGAAGTAATTTTCTGCAGCCTCTTCAGACATCATTGGCCACTCTAATTAGGCCTCATTATCATGTGACTGAGCTAACAGCAAGACCATATGCTAATTGAGTTGGCAATTAACACTGCCAATTCTCAACCCCCCCCATCTTTTTAACCCCCTCTACCCGCCTTTCTGAGATGAAATGCAATGGCATCTTAACCAGAGACATGCCCCCAGAGTCATGTGGGATGTGATTAAGCATCCTCCATAACAGATCAAGATATGAGGCAGGATGTGGGTTGATGAGACCACAAGGTGATAGTGATCAGAGCAGTAAGATGGTTTAAAAAAGAAGAACTGAAGTAGGTGTATCTGACAATCATTACACTCCAGGCCACACAAATGCCCAAACATAAAAGAATCCAAACAGACTACATATGGCACTAGCCCGGAGGATACACTGTGGCATCATCTTTTCCCAGGGGCAGACTAACTCCTGAAAGCCCACTCTGAGAATAAACAGCTCCACACTGCTGAATATTGATTCATGATGGAAAACAGGACACTGTGGAAAAGGCCCAGGAGCTTTCTGAGTGTACAAACCCGCACTGACAACAGTAGTCTCTTCCACCTACTGCAAACAATTAGTTCATATTCTGGCATTTCTATACAAACATCAGCTCTGTCAAATTATCTATATATAGGCAAAACCTTCTTAAAATTGTCACCTAACTGAGGCTCTTGTTTGTGTCTTTTTTATGAAAATGCATCTTTGTCAATCTAGAGAGGAGCACACATTTAGACAAACCTTTTTATCCTCCCCTCATGCACAGCCCTCTCCTATAACAATACAAACCGAATGGGAAGGTCTCTGGGGGTTCCAGAAGAGTGTGTTTGTTTGAGGGCATAGCAGTAGGAGCATTGTCACTGAGGTATGTGAGGGATTCAGAAATAATGAATGACATCTAACCTCAACTCTAAAGAACAGAGGGAAGACTGACACTCCCAAAACACTGGAGGTGATGAAAATGGAGGCAAATCCCCCCAACAAAATGTATACCTCCGGGAAAATTTAAAACAAAAAAAATCGGTTTTCAAACTGAAGCCTGATCAAGATCCAGCACAGATTTGGATTTGGGTTGTGCGTGTTGTGTTAAACTCCCCTCGGAGGTCAGAACCATGCAAGCTCTGTGCGTAAAACCTCTCTAAAGCGTTGCCCTCTTTGGTGCATCGACATCGCCTGTCTCCCAGTGCTGCAGTTTTTAGAGGCAAACACCCACATTTACGCACAAACACAACAACACACATACAATTGGTCCCAATGCATGCAAATGAAATGATTGGGCTTTTAAACAAATATCAGAAGATGTGACCATCCCCACCCCCCGTTTACATCAATTAGTATTCCTCGGCTACATGGTGAGAAGCACGTACCTTGATCGATGTAAACAGATGGGAAATAGATTGAAGAAGGGTGCACAGTTGTCAGGTTTGCTGGGAATAAAAATGGGAAGAAGTCACATTTCGGAATGAGCTCTGCTCGCAGTGTTTGCTGCTCCTCTCTGTGTCCACATGGACTTGAATGCGAGGAGCCCAGATGGTTCCCCCGGCTGGAGCCTTCAAGCCAAAGGAAAGCGGTAATTCAACCCCTCTTTACTGTCCTCAGAGGCGAAAAAGGGGCATCGACGACAATCCAAGTGGGAGAGGCAAAAATGCGTAAAGGGTGTGAGGATTAAATGATGGAGGATACTCTATCGTTTTCCTCTAAATCCTTTGTTCAGCGGTGCGCATATTTCATCGTCAGCCAGCAGATCAAATGAGTCCAAATCCCGACCAGCGCACAGAACAGTCTTCCCAGTTAATGTGCAGGTTCTGATGCTGCGTGTCCGCGCTCCCTTTGCTGCTCCTCTCCCGACTCAGCGCATCACCAACACTGCGCCCCGTACTATGTGCGTCGCCCCGCACACCGTGCGTAATTGTAATCTCCCTGCGCAGCAGCGCACATGCACAGAGGGTGACAGCTCTCCGGAGCCGCAGCCGCTCCCGTGGGGGCTGCTCTCCGACCCCCTCCTCACTTTATAAGTCTTTCCCTGACAAAAGACGCAGTGACTGACACTGAGCAGAGCCCACGCAAAGCTCCTGCCTCATACATCCGGACTGTGATGGGTAGCCTAAGTGTGTCCTTCACGTGAGGTGAGCAAATCTGAGGTTTCTAAATGTTGCTCTGTTAGGCTGCGCGGCTCACTGACTATCACTCAGTGCACAAAGTCACAGAAAAGCTCACCAGCACCACGTTTTCCGGTTTCAGCTTTTCAAAACAAAGCTGTGATGTGCATCGGAGAAAACATAATACTATTTCTGTTATTTTTAAACTGGTACTTACTACATTAATTGGATGGATGATTGCATAAAATAATCTAGTAATTAAAAAATGATTATATTGACTATAGGAGAGTTAAATTTGATCAAAGATTCCAGGTCAAATAAACATCCTTTCCAATGCCAGAATTTGTTATTTGAACAAATTAGATTGAAAATGATGATTCTAAAAACGTAAGGCCAGTGCTGAACATTTCCTCTTGGCCGCACTTATTTTGAATGCTGTTGCACGTAAATATGTGCACATAGCATCCGCCAATTAGAATATTTATCTAAAAAAAAAAGTTTCAAAAATATGATACAAATTATTAATATTCAAACACAAGAAATGCAAGTTTTGTGCTTGTTTGTTATACAAATTCAATTTTATAGAATAGAATAGAATAGACTTTAATGTAACTGCCATCAGCAGCTAAATTGTGGGTGGTCCTACAGCAGCAGTGCAAAGCAATAAAAAACAGTGCAAGTGTCAGGGTTGACGTGTGAACACAGATGCAGACGACACTCGTAAATACAAAGTCTCTCGTTTAATTGAGAAAGGTTCACAAGAAACTGAACACAAACTCATGAAGGTACAAAAGACCATCCGACAACCAGTGCAGGGGAGACGAAGACTTATAACAGGAGGAGGGGATGAGGTAAATGGAAACAGGTGTGCCAATAAGGAGGGAGAGAACACAGGAAGTAACAACCAGCAACAAAATAAAACAGGAAGTGGAACCCAACAAAAAAACAAAACAAATGTCCTGGGTCCATAACCCCACAGCAAGGTGCAAGGCAAAAATATTAGAAGCATTATACCTATGGCAAATCACAATTTTTTTTCATGTGTTGACATGTTTTTATTTTTAAAGTATAAACTTCATTTTCCGGTTTTTTCTTTACTGGATCCAGCAGGCTTAACAAAACCATGCACTGCTGTGACTCTCATTTCTTGTTCTTATCACATGGTTGTTGCCACAGCTGCTCTTGTCAATCTAAAGGAGGGATAGAGATGGACACCCCCACTCCCACCTCTGATCACAGACCCCCTCATCATGCTGTATTTATCCCAAACCTGCTAAAGGGCATCATTACCATTGCACTCTGCTTTTGTTTTCCTTTTTCAGTGTCACAGTCAGATTTTGTTTTAAACCAGTACAGTTTTCTTTTGATTTTGGAGGAAAAAGACGAGTCTTGAGTTTGACTTTTGCTCCAAATCCAGCTTGACATGAGGAAAATCCTTTCTTTTGTACAGGAAAAAATCAGGCTTTGGCCTAAAAAGGAGGCGAATCCTATGGAGTGGCAGCTGAGGACGTGAAACTAATTTGACAGGTGCAGGCATGGAGAGTGACAGCATGGGAAGAGGAGGAAGAGTGGGGTGTGGGGGGTCACCACTCAGAACAGGAGGATTGAAAGAGATTAATGGCCTTCTCATTTATCAGCAGTCAAGCTTTGGCAGTATATCATCAAAACTGTTGTTATTCTGGTTTATATGGGCCAAGCGAGATTGCAAAGTGGAAGGGAAATCACTGCACGATCACAGGCTGTCAATCACAGCTAATGCATCTGAAAGAACATCCAAATGAGAATTCTTCATCGGGTTACAGAGATGGGGTAATTGGGAAGCCTATTAACAGGTAGTTACTATAAAATGATCTTACACCATACTGAGATCGGAGTGAAAGCTTTATTTTATGAACGTTCTGTAGACCTTTACATGTGAGTACTGGAAAAAGCAGACTTTTTTAGTCTAATTATTAAGATAATGTGTAAAGGGAAAAAGAAAAAAGATGACAATGAGGGGTATTTTAAAAATAGTTTTTACCTTACTGTTGAATTGAACAGTGTGCACTGTGCACATTGATGAGTTTTGTTTTCTTTCATTTTTTCTTTTGTATTCTGGAGTTTAATTTGATTTTGTTTAGGTTAACTATATTAGTTTAAGCACAAATCTGTAAAAATATCTGTAAAGAATAACTAAATAACGTAAATTGATGAATGATACACGTTGTTTTTAAATTATTTTTTGTCTGTAATCTGAAGTTGATGAAATAAAATCTAAAGTGCTTTGGAAAGTACTTTATACTAAGTAGAAAGAATATTCCACAGGGGTTCCTGTCTAACCTCCTCTGTCATCACAGCAAACAAGAAGGAGCTCAAAGCTCATCCTTAGTGCAGCTTGAACTCCACTGTCACACCTTTAACACATCTCACTACTGCCACATGTCCTGCACAACTCCCACGTACTTCGCTGCACTCCAGATGTATTCATATCACAGTTCCTCTCTCTGTATCCTTTCATAGACTTTCTCTGGATCTATGAAGACACAAAGTCGCTCCTTCTGACTCTGTTCTTCTCCAGAGGCATCCTCAAAGCAAATATTGTATGTGGTGTTCTTGCTCTGCATGAAACCATACTGTTGTTCCCAAATTCCTCATATCTTCATTGTGTGACTCATCAGCTTTCATCCTCTGTGGTTTCCACAACTCTGCGTGTCTTCCTTCTTCTTAAAAATGGGCACTAAAACCATTGTTTTAAAACTGTTTGTCAGGAGCAACAGCCTTCTACTCTTCAATGTCTTCTTTGCCTCATCCTCACTCATCTTTGCTGCTTCACAAAAAAGAGAAGAACTATGCTCTTAAATGTTTATTATTTGTTGTTCTGGTAAATCCTAGTTAGCTAGTGGAGCCTCATTCAGCAAATCTAAATGTGTGTTCTAAAACGGAGACTTCCTGAGATAACCAGAATATAAAAAACGTAAATAAATAGACGAGTTTCAAACAGAGATGTGATGGTCAGATGAGGGCAGCAGGTAGACATGTGAGTATTTATAGAAGGTGACAGTGTATCTCTGGATTACCATGACCATGTTTGTGCTGACTAATATAGCTGTGCTGACATTCCAACCTGGCTTAAGCTGGTGAGTTATTGTCAGCAGAGGAAGGGAGAGCATGTTGTTGTCTGGTTCACAAAAACAACATCACAGCTGCAGCTGTCTGTAATTCTTCCTGTAGTTTCTCTCGTTCAAAACTTGCAGACTCCAATACTTTTGTGTTGGTTTGCATCCTTCTTTTTATCCTTCCTTCATTGCAAACTGTGCGGAAGTTGCCTTGTTTTGCCCAGTTGCGCTCTATGGAGCAAACTACTCGGTGACAGCGGGGTGGCCGAGCTCGCAGGCTGCATCTGTTTCCAGTGACGAGCGTCAGCACGAGAGCCTGTGACCTCACAGGATGCATTAACTATGACAGGATACAGGTGTCCAAATTAGTAGGAATGGAGACTAAGTTTAAAGATCAGCGAGACATTCAGGCTTCAGTAAATCCAGCAGAACCATAAAACAAAGAAAGATGTTGAGCTGGTGAGGGAAAGAAAAAGAAACAGGACAAATGTATTTTTTAAATTTTCTGGTAGGAATTTGATTCCTTCTGACTTAGTTAGCAGCAGTCAGGGAAAATTAGCTGTAGCCTAATGAGAACTGAATGCCCTTACTGTTTATGTGTACGTGTGTTTGGGAATTAGGTCAGCTTCCATCTGACTATTAAACTCATCAGATATTATTTTTCTTGCCATTGCTAATATTGTTTTTTTTAATCTAACACATTAGAAAATGGCAGGTTGCATTATCTCACAATATTCAGGTGAATTTCTGTGCTTAAAAATGTGCGTTTCTCATAAACAAATTAAAACAAAATCTCCTTTAGCGACTCTTTTTTTTTTAGGTCACATTTGCAGACTTTGCTACAGAGGTGAGAATATATATCTATTAGAAAAATAGGTGCGTAAAATCTTTAGCGTAAAGGCCTAAAACAATGTAACTTTCAGAGCTATAAAGCTGGTTTAGATGAAAACTGAATGGATCTGCATGTTCTACAGCTCCAAACATCATTCCTCACAGGTAAAAACAGATCTTTTCTGCACTTTTCAAAGAACACAACTTGTTCCACTGTGCACTTGTACTCCCTTCGGTGAGCTTTGAAGACTCTATGTTTCTCGGTGGCCCTGAACAGGCTTTAACCTACAAAAGGTCAGGGGGAGGTCAGTGGAATAAAGGTGCATGCAGGATTTACCTTCCTCCTTTATAGTTAAGTCACATGACAGTGACAGCACATTGTCTTCTGAGCCTGTCTTTACTTTAAAGGTCAAATGTGTTTTATTGACTGGAAAGAAGAAAAACAACAAAGGACAAAAAAGGACAGATATAGCAGAGATGCTTTTGACGTTTGCTTAAAAAATAAAATTTTTGGAATCGTATATTTAGATGTCCTGAAACCGCATTAAAATATATAAACAAATAGGTTGATTCATTTTCCAATCCGCTTTATCCCTTTCGGGGTCACGGGGTTGCCGGAGCCTAACCCGGCTACTCATGGGCGAAGGCAGGGTACACCCCTGGACTGGTCGCCAGTCTGTCGCAGGGGCCATAATCACACACCCATACACACCTAGGGACAATTTAGAGTAACCAATTAACCCGTGAAGCATGTTTTTGGACGGTGGGAGGAAGCCGGAGTACCCGGAGAAAACCCACACATGCACGGGGAGAACATGCAAACTCCACACAGAAAGGTCCCCCAGCCAGGACTTGAACCGGGAACCTTCTTGCTGTGAGGCAATAGGTTATTTTTTTTATTCACAAGTGCACAATGTGGCTAATAAATCACCTTACAATGACGTTACACAACACAAATAAATTCTATGCATTTTGCATTTATATTGCATTTCAACATGCAGAGACGGGTAGACTTCCTGTCATGTAAGATGGAAGTTTTACTGTTCAAAATCTGCTTTTTTAAAAACACTTTGCTTCACTTAAAAAAAAAAAATTGATTATTTTGGACATTTTATTCTTCATGACTCACAGTTCCGTTTGAGGGGCGCAGTTATCACAGATGGACATTTTCACGCTCTCTTACAACCATCTGTTAATTTGGGTTCCTAAGAAATTCAGTGTTATTTCATGAAATACCAAAGCGAACTTACTGCTGACGTACACATCAGTTAAAGAAATTCTGCTTAGGTTTTATTTTTTTAAAAAAGATTAACCACGACTGTCCATTGTTTTTTTCCCCCTAAATGACTTTAAGTTGATGATTAAGTTTAAATATTGTTGAAATGTTAGGCCAACGATGGAGTAAAAGAAATGAGGCCGGTTTTGGTCTGCTTCACTGACGTCAAAGCAGCATTAGAGCTCACTGGCAGATCCGACCTGCATCACATGGCTGCTAAATAACATCATATTAAAATATTCACTGTGAGCACGTAAGCAGACACTGTTCATAAAAAAAACCCAGGAACAGCAGCACAACTGCTGAATCACTTTGTCTGCAGGGTCCTGTGTTTCCCAAAATTACATTAAATCTTCTACAATGTATGATCTAAAAAAAAAGAAGAAAGATCCATCCAGATGTTTCTCACAAATGACTTTAAATGACTTTAAAATTCAAATAAAACTTTGTTTTTGTTCAATTTTTACATTTCCCGAATAATCTTTGGCCCAAAATTTAAGATTTGATGTATGTTAAAAAAGAACTGAAACTGGGAACTGCAGGGAATTTATGCACTCTTGCTGTGAACCGGTGTTGTCATGGAGAAATGAGACTGAAGTTATATAAAACTCTGTGCCCTGTCTCATTCTTTCTTTCTCAACTACTTCCTCCAGCCAAAGCTGTAATATCTTATGGTGCTATGTTACCTCCACACTTCTGAGCAATCACCCACCCAAGTAGAAGATCCTCTGTCTGGCGTGGCGAAGCGTTTGGGTTCTGGTGGACAGGGTGGGGAGAGGCTTTGCTGTCCATCTAGTTTGAAGAGCCCCATCTCTGTGAATGCAAGAGAAGATTGGGGACATGGATTCTGGGGGAAATGGGATTAGTGGACAGGATCAGAAGCGTCCCTTCACACATTGAAGTGCTCATGTCACACATGTGGGTCACATTTTTAACTCAGTTATTCCACATGCAGAGTCAGACGAGCTGCAGCCCCCCCTATGTGGATTTAGGCACCACACAGACAGATAATCCTTCCCAAAGTCGGACATTTGATGTCAACACCCCCAAATAAGTGTGCATGTGTTTTGCTTACATACAGATGCATACACGTGCACTTTAGAGCAGGGAATAAATGCATACGACTCTTTTTTTTTTTCTTTCTTGTCAAATAGACAATCATCAGCAGCTCTTTTTCTTGGTTTGTCCCTGCTCTCCTTGCTTGATGTATGTTTTCCATACTTGTGTGAGCTCCATCGTCTAAGTGAAGCTGGCAGGACAGGAGAGAAGAACCAGACTCAGGAAGGAAGGAGCTTCACTTAAATTAATCTCCGCTGGACGACCCAGTAAAGAAGCACGGCCATTTTTGGGAGCAAGGATCCATCTCCTTGGTGAGTACCATGGCAACAGTCGACATGGGCCCCAGCTTTCTGAGCCGTTCCTTTTCAGGATCCAGATCTAAAGTGGCAGGCCAGGGTTTTTTTTGTTTTTTTTTGTTTTGTTTTGTGGCGTCGCTTGCACTTTCTCTCTTGTGCCCATTCTTCTGTCTCTGCTTTTCTCTGCCTGGCTGACATGGTCCTGGCCTTGTTCACCAGGGAGGCTGTGAGAAGACTGCAGAGGGTCAGTGTCCATGGGAAAATGTTGCCAGACAACACGGAGGTTATGTGACACCAAATGAAGGCCAACACAAGTAGGTTGACTTAAGGGAGATTACCAGAGCCTAAATTTCTTAATTTATAGAACAACTTCACCCAGTTTCTATATGCCCAGTCTTTGTGTGTCTAAATCAGTCTGACTCATTGAGTTTATTTCGTTTCTGTAGGTAACAGCTGTTACCTGATTTTTAAGTGTGTTTTTGTTGTTGTTGTTTTTTAATATAGTTTGTCTTGTTACCATCAAACTGTCAGCCTCACAACTAACAACAAAAAGGCTTTTAAGTTGATTAGATCATACTCGTAGTATCAGTAGTGAGAAAATACATCTGAAATTATTCTCACTCCATGGAAATTTGAACTTTAGGTTACTTTTATTCAACCAGCAAGCTTCTTTTGGATTGGAAATGACAAAGGGATTTGCCAGATAGTAATAAGAGGATGTGGAAAAGACATCAAAAGTCCAAAATTTGACAGTGATATGTATAATTTTTGGCACAACTGTGTCAAATGCTATGAATAAAATGTTTTTCCCTCTACTTCAAATTACTTTTCAATTGAACCTTAAAGGGAAATAACATTGTTTGTAAGTCACAAAGAACCCCTGCAGGTTGTGAGTGCCACATTCAGGATTTGTGTGAAGTAATAGTAACTTTTGCACTGAACTTATAAGAAAACTTGCTAAAGATAGGGTTGTGAAAATCATATTTGTGCAGAGGACCTACAGTATTTTCCATAATGTTCCCATCATGAAGAAACATATAAAAGAGGATCATTTCAAGTTAGAAAACATTTGGACCTGAGACCAGGGAAGACTTTTTTTTCCATCCATTCATTTCTCTTTTGGGGTCACATGGCTGCCAGAGCCTAACCTGACTATTGTTGGGCGGGTGGGGTACACCCTGGACAGGGCGCCACTTTGACCCCCTAGTTTTACTCTTTTTTTTTTTTTTTAACCAAGCTCCTCACTCTTCAAGATAAAGTTTACAGGCACATTAATCTTCAGCTAAATTATCAGTGAGGTAGCAGCTTTCAGCTGTGGCAATTGATAAAAAATGATAAGACTAATATGAGAGCCAGGAAGCAACAACATCAGCTTTTTACTGTAATGAAAAATAAAAGCGTTAATATGACAGGAAACACTTTCCAGTGTGGCAAATAAAAGTTGTTGGTCTATATTTTCCACACAGTTGTTGTGTTAGGTTTATTTAGGAGATCTAGGAGACAAACTAGAAGGTTTATTAACACAAAAAAATGACCTAAAAGGAAAAGATCTCCATGACCGTGGGGCAAAGCTGAACAACCAACAAGACTAGAACATTCACAGTTTGACACTGAAAACAGGTTGCAAACCAGCCAACACAGAAGAGGCAGCTCATTAAATGCAGTTGAAATGAACTAAAGTGTAGACAGCTGCAACATCTCCATGGAAAATCAAAGGAAAAGGGTGGAGCATCCAGGAGATGTCACAGCCAACATGCACAAAAAGAAACCAAAGAACAAAATGAATCATGAAAAACAAGAACCGAGATAATATCCATACCAAATTCTTGAATGTGTCAGTTGCAAAAGTCTTATTTAGATTAACTGGGTACGAACTGCTCTGCAGGTTGATGACATCACTTCTTCCAGTGTTTTACTTTTCTCCACCCAGTCCATTTTTATTATTCAAAGGAGACAACACTTCTGTATTTATTACACAAAGACAGTTGCTGAAATGAGCCCTTATTGTGAAAACGTCTGCACTGTCAGCATTGCAGCACTGTAGTTTGTTTCTTTGCCAAATTCTGTGTCCAAGTTAGCATGTTTTTATGTTTCAGTTTAAATCAATTAATGCATACCCAATCTAACTTTGCACCTTTTTGTTTTTCTAACATGTGTTTAAATCCTTGTTAAAATAGACACCAATTATTTTTTATAATAATCCCTATTCACGTCTATATTACAAATGAATTAACCTTGCCGATGAATGTGTTTAAATAAAGATCAAACTTTAAAAAAAAACTAAATGACAAAAGCTTTTGTGTTATGATTTATTCAATTTGTATAACATAAATATTAGGTGTCATTTAAAGGTACATATTAATCATCACAATAGTTTTTAAATAATACAACTTTAAATGCTTACATCATAAACACATGCTAAGTATTGTACTTAAAAGGCTTTGACACATGAAAGCAAATCTGTTGTTATAGAGCCACCTACTGGATAAATAAGGAATTGCACAAACTAAGAATTCAGTGTACGTATGTTTGTTTGTTCAAAAGACATAGAAATAGCTTAAGATCAACGTGAATCCATAAGGGACTGCAGCCAACCGAGGTGGCGCGAGACTTTTTGGAAGATATAACCATTGCTGCATTCGGCCCCCTCAGGCTGGCTCAAAATTCCTGTGAGGAAGAACACATCCCTGTACATGGAGACCACGGGACTCCCGGAGCTCATGGAGCAGTCAGCACCTCCCGGTGGTGCGGTACAGCCTATCTTATTGGTCATGATGTTGGGGTAGGTTCCTAAACACTGATTTAGTTGACGGTACTCCAGCTGCTTAAGGGTGAGCTGGTCCTGGAGAACTGTTTGTGAGCTCGTCTTCCATCCGGTGGTAAAAGCTGGGAGCTCCCCTGCCATCAGTACGCTCTCGGCAAAGTCTTTTTCTGGCAAACAGGCAGCGATGAGTTGATCACTAAAAATGATGCGGTCGCGAAGCTCGATCACGGCCAAGTTGTTCTGGGGGCGGCCTTCCACATAGCGAGGGTGGAGATGAACTATTTTTACATACATCGTCTTCTCCGAGCTTTCACTTGAGATGCTGTGTTTGCCTGTGAAGTTGGAACCGAGAAAAAAAATATGAATTTAATTTAAGTAAAATTAAGAATGTTTGGAAAAAAGTTTGAAAAATCTTCCATCAAATCAATGTTTTTTCTTCACAAATTATTTCATAGCTTAATATCAAAGCCTAAACTCTAAAGCAGTGGTCCCCAACCTCAGGGCCATGGACTGGTACCGGTGGTATAGTGGGTTACTTGGTACCGGGCCACAGACAAAAAGAAAATACATAGAGTAATTTAGATTATTTCCATGTTGCTTATTTTCAGATTTTGAAGGAAGTTTTATTTTGAAAACCTACCCGATTCTGTCCACCATTCATCTTAATTTGTCCATTGATTGTATAATGGAATTCTAAGGAAAAAAAAAAAAAGCTCTATAATGTTACCTTTATTTAATTTTTAAATATTAGAAACAAATTTTACAAATCTACAACTTTTTTCATTGAATCTTAATTCATCTTAACCTATCTTAACCTATAAAATAAGGTTAAACTGATTTAAAATAAAATGTAAATAACATTTCATGTAATAGCATTTTAATTTGAAAGCAGAAAAGCTTAAAAGAAATTCAATGCCAACTTTGCCCCCGTTAGGACTGGTCCCTGAGAAGATCTGAAATTAAACCGGTCCGTAGCATAAAATAGTTTGGGAACCACTGCTCTAAAGCATATGAACTACGATCCTACAGGTTTGTGACACTTCTAAACATTTTCTTCTTTCATGGCGGGTTACAGGAAGTAACCACAATTGCTCCAGCTGTGTCACACAGTCCAAACATTTGCAAAGTGAATTTTAGTGACTAAACTAAATGTCTTTAAAAATGTGTTATGCATCAGGTACATAATTGTCCTTTCCTGTTATGTTACCACCAATAAACCCATTTCAAGCTGAAAGATCCCACTTTGCGTCTCACAGCAGGAGTGGCAGTGAAAGAGGCAAACTTCTAGACTCACCAACAGCAACCTGAAAGGAGCTGTATTTGTTGGCGCACTGAGCTGTGGTCAGGACCAGGTTCTCTTTTAGTATGACTCCGCTACAGTAACCCGAAGATGCTGCACTTTTCAGCAAAGCCTGCAAACGAAACAGAAAAGATCCCAGAAACATAACAGAGCATGACAGTGTGGGAATGTGTGTCTTCCTCCTACCTGCCAGGGACAGTTGGAGGACGTGCAGGACACTCCATCTATGTTGCTGACCTGATTGCTCTTCCACAGACTCAGACTTTTTAGTTTACCCGGGGGGTTTGAAACTGACAGTAAAACAGGTACATGATTACTTTTTACCCACAATTTTTTTATTTAGTCAGCAAAAATTAAAGCAATAGCAGTTACAAACAGAGAAACACTTTGCTTTGGCAAAAACGTAGAAAAAAGATCTGTCATTTCTCTCTAATTGTTCAAAGACCCATTCGAAGAAATTAGTGATTTTGGTGTTTTTTTTAACATGTTCTTTTGGCATTTTTCTGAAGATGGAGACATATACTGTAAAAAGAAAATTGAGATTAAAAATTGCACTTCTGAGTGCTTTTTTTTTTTTTTTCAAACGACATAATTATAATTAAAAGACCAGGGAAACAGATCAAAAGACTGATCGGAGTGGGAGGATTTTGCCTTTAAGGACAAGTAGCAAAACAAAATACCTGCAGGCTCACAAGTGTTTCTGTCTGTCTGGCTCAGCTTCCATCCGCGAGCGCAAGAGCACTCATAGGACACGTATCCAGGTTTACAGAACTGGGAGCAGCCCTTGTCCTTCTCCACGACGCAAAGGGTCAAGTCTGCATTATGGACACAGAGCCTGATGGTAACAGAGTTTGCATGGCAATCCAAAAAGTAAATAAGCTCCATCTTTACCTTGTTGACAGTTTTCTCCACTGAAACCTGACTTGCAGACACAATCGTAGCCTCCCACACTGTCTAAGCACATGGCTCCATTCTTGCAGGGCTTCTCTGCACACTGATCTCCATCTAAACAGACGACAAATCTTTAGGAAGACATACAGCTCTGTGTTTGGATGTCTTTTTGAACACACTTACCGATGTAGACTGACCAGAAGATGTCCTAAAGATAAAAGGATACATTGAAAACAAGCAGCAATCTAATATAGGCTTTCAAGAGGGACTCCCATCACAGTAACATCATACTCACTGTGCGGTAAGTGTCCTGAAAAAATCTTCTGGCCTCGTCGTAAGTGCACACCTTCTCCATGCAGGCCTGCTCCAGGGTTGAAGCTTCAGCGGCCCTCTTTTGACGGGAGATTAGCGAAGTGGCCTGCTGCTTATCCAAAAACACTGAGAGGCATGTGTAAATAATGAATTATGTTGCTTTGTTTTCCATCTGACATCAGTCATGCAGCATCCTACTAAGTGATGCAGTCTATTCTCCAATTAAAATTCAAAGCAAAAATATGCAGAGATCCGGCATGCCACCTGGTTCAATGCTGGGATTCTCACCTGTCTGGGGGCTCTGGATGGCTGCTGCAGCCCCAAGCAGCAGGCACACAACAGTGGCATACATGACCCCGAAGCACATGCTGAAGAGCCAGAAGTGAGAGTACTCCTAGATAACACACCAGAGCAGTGTTCTAAATTAAGAAAATAAGCAATTTCATTATGCTTTAAGAAAAGGAACTTGTTTTTGTTGTGCTTTAGCCTCTAGAAGGCCGGATGTTTATGATTCAAACTGCTGCATTCAGGGACTTAGAAAAAAATCAGAACAACCGTGAAGCTAGTGAACCTGACCCTACAAATATTGTTTTGTAAGTCAAAACACACACAGGTGCGTATTTCTCTTTTAAATCATAGTAGTACATCAAATACCACGAGAGTTTTACTTATAGTTGTATATTATTCTGGTTTACAAAAGGGAAATACTGGTTGGAGTTAGCCTCAGCCGTGACTGAGCATCTTTAGCCCATACTTATCAAAGACACGTCCAATAACAATATTGTTTTAATACTCGATATTCTGTTGTAAAGTTAGTTTAAAGTTAGGTTAAATGCAAAGCAGACACAGAAAACTAAATATTACGCATCTGTTCCCAGACCCAGGGCGGGTCGCTTTTGCATGCAAGAAAGCGATGTGAGAAACGTAAATAAGAACCACCGCGGGGGCTGTTCTGCACCTACCGCCAGACAAATAACCGAATTTCGGCCCGGTCTACTCCCTATCCCAGATTATTTCGAAAAACAATGTTGTTTCCTGAACGGACCGGGCCTGTGGACCGTAAATAACGGATGCAGATCACATCCGAGCCCGTCTGGAGCCGTGTCATGTAGTTACAGCATAATAGCCAGAAGAGGGCGCTGTTCAACGATGTGATGGGTTTCGGTGGAGGACAGAACTGGAGCAGACTAGACCCATTACTGGACCGGAACACAGACAGCTCTCTTATATTGACAAAAATTGCACACACAGAACGCATAACAATACACGACACTCTTTATTTACTGCAAATTTAAATGAATGAAACAACAGTTTATTGATTGAATTTGCCAGGACGTTGAAAAAAAAAAGAAATACAAAAGCATTTACAAAATAAATTTAAAAGAGAAAAAAACAACAATAATTAGCTGCTTACAAAAAAAAAAGTTTTTAAAAGAAAAACAATACTTACCAAATACATATCAAAATAATAATGATACGAAAAACCAATAACACTAACAAAATGAAGAAAAACCATAACACAAATAAATAAATAAATGTTAAAAAGAAATAAATAATACTTACCAAAAAAAACACCTTAATTTTTTTTTTAAATAGGGGGGAAAAAAAACTTTTTACTAAAATGCAAATGCAACCCAGCTTCAATTTTAACTCAGTTTCAACTGCTCTTTTTTTTGGATCCAAATCTTTTTACGTGCAGCATCATCTCTCAAAAAACATTGTTTTGGTAACAACACGTTTACATTTGTGTTGTAATATTTAGCCAAAATTGTGAGTAATTTAACTACATAACTTAAATTTTCTTTGTGTTAATTTTCATATAAAGAAAATATACAAAAACATGTTTATAAACTATTATATAATGTTCAGACAGATAGGTCATAGGGGTCAAATTCTTCCAAAATATCTTAGTGGAACACAAAAAGCCATTATGAATTTATAAAGAATAACAGTGCAACTTTGGTTTAAATCAATTAAAAAATATATATATATATATGTATATATATTCAAAGGCAGAATATTACAATAATGACCAAATAAGCACGGATTTTGAAAAAAAAATATTAATACATGCAAACATTTATATAGCCTAATTGTAATATTATACTCAACAATACGGACGACTTCATAAGAATGTTTATGTCTTCTTGGTGCAAATGTGACTATGCCAGGATAGAGATTTATTTGCTTTACCATGAACATATTTAATTAAAATGGGAATTTTTGGAGCCCTTAGCCATCTGAATTAAAGTCTGATTTAATAAGTAGTCACAGTCATTTTGAAAAAAAATCACAGTTCTCTTCTTCTCCCACGTTTACAACATAAGAGATACTTTTATATTTTTCAAATTGAGAGAGAACCTATTTTAGAAAGTCTTTGGTTGTGTAGAGGGCCACAAGCTGTTTGATTTTATTTAATTAAAAAGACACTTCCTATTAGTCCATCATTCCTAAAATCTTAGCTGGTGTTTCTCCAACCAGTGTGATCAGAATGACAAGCGCTACTAAATGTGTACACACTTGGTTAAACAAAACCGGGTGCAATCTCCTGTGATCAATAAGACTAACCCCCACAGCAAACAAACAAACACACAGCAGTTGAAAAAACAGCAAACAGCTGAAAACCAGATTGGAGCTCGTTGCAAATAGGATCAAGCAGATGAGGGAAGATCTAAGCAGACAGGAAACGTAAACACTATTGAGAAGCAGACACTGAGAAGATGTCACAGAATGACAAAAAGTTATCAAAAGAGGAAGTTGTGAGATATTGTGTAGCCTTATTGCATATTTAATGTAAAATCTAATTAGTGATTCTTTGTAACAACAATGAAACACACACACATGGATAAGATCTGCTGGAAGTAGGTCATCACGGCTGCACTTAACAGGACAAAAGTCTCCTCTGTGGTCATATTTTAATGGGATTGTTTGTAAGAGCAATGTAATTTACACAGAGGGCCGTGGGGGCTTTAGTCTCAGCTGCAGCCATGCTAAATGTCTCCATTTCCCAGGTCTAATAAGTGTGGTATTAAAAAAAAAAAAAAACCTGCTAAGACCAGCTGGTGTCAGGCAGGGAGAGGATCTGAAGGGTCCAGTCCACGGAGACCCACCCAGGGGTGGTGTGAATGGACACAGAACTTGTTAGAACATGAAGAGCTGCAGATGGATGTGTAAATGATTAATAGCCTTTTCTTTTCTGATTCTCCTCCAAGTTGTTATAAAGTGCTACTTGTGTTGGTACTTTCAAAATGTACAAAATATATTCTTTATGAATGTGCAAAATATCAAAGACTTGATGCATGATGTTTATTGTGCAGCTGCAAGCTTGCAAGTGCACTCAGTACAAGACGCCAGCGATCAGCAGCAGTGGAAAGCACGCGTAGTCATCCATCTCCTTTCCTCTGTTATGTTTTATTCAACATCCCCTTCTCATATTGTGTCTCACTCTTTCATTTTTCCTCCCCTTCCCTCCCACTACTCCCATTATTCTTTAAGTTCCACCTTTAGTTCCAGGGGAGGGGATGGACGCTCACGTGTGACCCGTTCGACCCACGCCTCTTTCAAATCTAGAGAGCAATTTTACAGGCACACATGAGCAACACCTCAGGCGTCACAAAAGGCATCCATAATTAATGTCAGCTGATGCTTGACAACTTTCTGATGAAACTTAAAAGCGAAAGATGAAATCTACAGTTGTTTGGAGTTTCTATTGATTGACATTTAACAAATCTTTTTTGGTTTTGTGGCACATTCATGACTGTTTTACCCTTTACACCAAGAATAAAAATGTTCCCATTGTTTAAATAAAATTCTACAATAATCTTTACAATATATGCATGCTGTTGCATCTCTGCATCTGTGTGTTCAGTCTCATTAAGACCTGACAGTAAGAGGTGCATCAAACACTGATGTAATAGTTTAATAATGAGGGTTACACACATACAGTGAGGACCTAGGAAATCCTTGTCCTACCACTCACCTTAGACAAATAGGCCACATCATAAGATGAAGTAATTGGGTCAGACAGAAGTACACCATTGTGTCACCAACAAAACAAACACCTCCCGCTCTGGTTTCATTTTGACAAATAACTCAATTTTAACTGGACATAAAAGCAATCTTACACATAAGTGATAGACTTCCTCACTTCCTCTAGGTCAAGGATAGGTAACTCCAGGCCTCGAGAACCGCATTCCTGCATGTTTTCCAACATACCATGCTCTGGCATGTTCTAATTGGCTGGACACACCTGAAGCAGGTAATCAGTCATGAGTAGGGCTTGGATATCTGGAAATCCTGCAGACACTACGGCCCTCAAAGCCTGGAGTTGCCCATCCCTGCTCTGGGTGCTGCTGTAGATGTCAAAAAAGTTGGCAAAGCTGCAGGCAAACTAGCCAGTGGGAAACAAACGCAGGTTTGTGTTGCCATTACTCTAATAAAAGGTAGTGTAATGGTAACTGCCTCTGGTCAGGAAGTCTCTCTGTTACTCTCCATGACTCTAAATGTATTTAGTTGCAGAAGCAGTTCCTCATCCTTCCTTTTCTTCATATGTATACTGCCTCAGCTCTGGCTGCTGTTTTATTTTTTTTCACATGGTTTTGTCCGGGTTGTACCCTGCCTCTCACATGATAACAGTTGTAATAGGCTCGGGCCCCCTGCTGACCCTGAAAGAGATGGATGGATACTGCTGTGCACTCAGGGACAATGACTGTAAAAATCCAGGCATTGAGGGTCCAGCTGCACAAACATAAATAAAAACAGAACAGGAAATAGTTGAGCTGCTATTGCATGATGAATTTAATAGAAAGAGGATATTGGAATTGACATGTGAAATTGCTGATTTTAAGCTGAATTCCTAAAGTTTTGAAGATAAACATGAGAAAAACTTGGTTTGTTGGTCAGCAAGTTGGTGGTTTGAGAGGAAATAGCTGCATTTTTTTTATTTTACTTTGGCAGTAAGTTGTTGATATGAGACTTCAGCTTTTTTTGTTCTTTTCAATAAGGTAGTTTTTTAAATCTTTTGCATTCTCACCTCACATTGGTTTATATCCCGCTCATCTTCTGGCCTTTTGGATTTTGCTTTGCACATCTTCTTTGGTTAGTTCTGTTCTGCTTAATGTGTGACTGGTTCTACTGATTTGTTCAATTTTTTGTTAGACAAATTTGATTTTAAAAGAAAAGACAGTACCTTTTTTAGCCTGAAGGTGTCAGAAACGAGGTGTGTAGGACTCAAAATGCAGAAGACTGAGAAAGGTGGCAAAAACGTAACCCCTTGAAGCCTGTTGATTAGGGATGTAAGAATTCATCTTAACCATGGTTTGATGCATATCATTATTTGTGGTTGACTAAGCGATCCTTCCTTCCTTCCTTCCTTCCTTCCTTCCTTCTTTCCTTCCTTCCTTCCTTCCTTCCTTCCTTCCTTCCATCTACCTTTGGGTAAAGGTGGGATACACTCTGGACAGGTCACCAGTCTGTCACAGTGATTAACCTACAGCTGTAATAATTAGCTAACTAAACCAAGGGTAACTTTTGACAGGAGGGGAGCACGAAACCTGGAAGCAGACAAAAACCAAGAAAACATGACTAAAATTAAGTGAACCAAGCTAAAGAAGACATCAGAAGACATCCCTGGGTTTTCTGTTATCTTTGGAAATCTTGACCGATGCCTGCTGTTCTCTTTCAGATGTTCTCTCGGTCTGAGGTAGCTTTGACTGCTGTCTTTATAATGTTCTCACTTTCTCTGTACTTAATGTTTGGTATTTGGTTAAATCTTGACATAAATCCCCACAAAGCAGGTACTAATCTGGTCAAAGAGCTAACACTGGTAAATAAAAAAGCTGCGATAAATGATGGGTATTGATCTGATCTGGATTAAAGATGCTCCCTCTCAACTGAACATGTCTCAAACTGTTTTGTTCTTAGTATGCTATAGATAGAAGGGTGTATACGTTGTAGATATTAAAGTATTTTCTAAAACTTCTTTGTTATTTGCTTTGTCAAATAATGCAAAACACTTGAATATGAAAATGAACCTGGAAGAATGTTTGTATAAAGGCTTTTCTACATGTCAACCAGTACAGGAGTAATGAAAATACGCATGGTATTGGTATATGTAACAATCATGAGCCTCAACCTAATGTAATTAGAGCGATAATATTTAAACTTGGAAATAGCTTTTTTCTAATATTCACACCTTGGTTTACTCTTGTGGTTCCTTTCACAAAACTAGAAAAACTTGGTTAAAGTTGGGCAAAAGATTGGCAAATATCATGATGTTCAACCAGTTTAGTACCTTGAGCCTCTTTTTCCCAAGTTATTCTAAATGCATGTGAAGAAATTACCTGGAAAATAACTGGCCTTTAAAAGATAATTACTGTAAAAATGTTAGTGTATGAACTGAAAAATAATGTTAAATAAAGTAGAAACATTTTCTTTCTATTCATTTTCACTTCTAAATTATCTTTTGATTGCAATGACTTCTTGTTAAAATAGTTTATACCAAGGAGAAATAAAATTATAGCACTTTTTGTCATTTTTAGCTCATCTGAAACCTTCCTCCAGCTGTACCAATCTGCTTGCACACGCCTCTTCACCTCTTTCCCACATTCTCAGTTGTTCTGGACTTAAAAGTCCTTAAAATCCTCCACTTTTCTCTTTCTCTTCATGAAACGATAGTCTCACTCTGAGCTTCAACTACATTTTGCTGTGTCTCATCAGCTTTATTCCTCTGTAGCTCCCACACTCTGCACGTCTCCTTTGTTCTTAAAAAAAGGGGCACTAGAACACTTCTCCATTCCTCAAACATCCTCTAACACTCCAGGATCTTGTTGAACAGCCCAGTAAGAAACTATGCTGACATCTCTCCTAAACACTTCCACATCAACTGCCGTTCATCCTTGTCAATGCTTTCCTCACTTCTCTTTGTTTCACAAAAGCCACCTCCTACTCTCTGCTCACTAGGATTTTCTTCATTATCATCTCTTCAAAGTCATCCTTCCATTGTGGAACCTGTCAACACATTCCCATCCTTGTCCTGGATCCCACTAACCTGCTGCTCATTCTTCTCGTCTCTGTCTCTCTGTATTGTCTGCATGCACAGATCCACCTCTTCCTTCTTTGTGCCCAAAATGTCCTACAAGTCCTGATTCAACATTTGTTTGGTCTTTGCCACCTCCACTTTCACCTTGAGCTGCATCTCCCTTTACTACTGTTTTTTGTCATCTCAATCCCCCACTTTTTCCCTCCGAAAACACTCCCAAGCTTCTTCATTCCACCTCCAAATCTCCTTAACTGCTTCTTCTTCCAGATCACAAACTAAGCACCTTCCTCCAGCCTCCCTGATCACTTCAGCTGTAGCTGTCCAGTTATCCTGAACCTCCTGATCTCCCAGCATTTGTTTCAACTCATCTCTGAAAGCCATACGACACTCTTTCTTTTTCATCTTCTACTTTAATCCTCTGCTTTGCCCCATGTCATATTCATTTTTTAAATGTTAAAAATAACCTGTAATTGGTAGGAAGACAACTTTATTACACCCCCCCCCCCACACACACACACACACACATAATGGGTTAACAATGTCACTGGAAGATCTTGAAGGTTTAACCCAGAACTCCAAAACCCATCATATTTTTGAAATGTTGAGTCAGTTCTGTTGGAGAAAGCAAAGTAGCTGTGAAAAAAAAGAAAAGATTTTTGTGGGAAGTGCAAACTGTTTTAAATCTCAGAAAAGGATAGATTTTATGAAAAATCTTGCAACCACAAAAAATAAATCCAATTCTGTTGCATTTTAAGCTTGAAATGGTGCTGGACAAAAAGCCCCTTTTTGTATTTACTTGTGAAGAATCACTTACCTGTGCCCTACATTTTTCTGTGATGAATTCACATCATCTGGCCATATTTTATATAGCACAAAAATCACAGTGCATCTCCCCAGATCATTTGTTCCCAAGTAGGGCAAAGGAATTAAGGGTTTGAGATTGCTCCTCTTTATTCCTTGACTTCTTCCCTCTTTCGAGCTGCAGACGCAGGCCAAGCATTTCTGGACGGTTTCTGTAATCAATTCTTCATTTTCGTACAGAGCTCAGCATCCAGCAGAACCTCCAGATAACATAAATGAAGACTCAAGCATTTTCAAAGATGAACTGCATCCTCTTTTTTTTTATCCTGCGTTTTCCACAGACAGTGACTCATTTTCTAAGAGGAAAAAAAAACTCATTTTTTCCTCATCTTCTTTGTGTAAAAAAACCTCTTTGATCTCATCTGACCTCGGGTTCTAATCTCAGCCCCGTGCGCTACCTTTCAATGATATACAGCGTCTGGCTCATACAGGTGCAGAGCGTTGTTCATTTTCTTCAGACCCGTGGAGGGGTGGCCAAGCCCTGCTAATGCTGAGGAAGCACAAAAGGAGCAGAAACACAACTGACAGCTTTGTAAAGGTGCATGATGTCTACTGTGCTCACACCAACGCCTCTCTTCTACACATGGAGCGAATGTTAAATGCCTAAAGCTATCTGATCATCAAATAAGTAATGAGAGCTGTACATTCCCAAAGATGAATTAGCTCTATGACACATACAGTAAATTAGTTATGAGGGAGGGAGGTGAAACATAAAAAAACACCTTGGAGAATGACATGCGATTATAAATCAGCTGTGTTACTCTAAGCTGCTGTTGTAGAACACATTCAAAAACAAACAAAAACCGTTTTCCTTTTTGAAAATAGCACCAAAATCTTTCTAAATATTTTAATTTTATGTTAATTTTTGGCAAAACTATTATTGATTTATTTATTAATATTAGTATTCCAAGCATTGTTTGTGGTTTATGGCAGAATATCTGCTTTTTGGTCAGCTGAGTTCTGGTCCTAAGCCCTGCAAAACAAGTTTAGATTGTCATTAACATTCTAATCAAAAATCACTCTCTGACCTGTGATTTTAATTCTCCTTCAGTACACCAGAACCAATGTTCTGTGCTGCCTTTTATTTTGATGTAAGTGTGAGGATTGGTGCTTTCTGTTTCATTTTAGATTTTAAATTAGATATACAATGTTTTGTGGTTGAGTTCTCCTGTAGTTTTCTGTACATGTTACTTAGTATAAATTGGTGGATGCTATTTTTGATTTTCCTAAGATCAACACATTTTTTGGCATTGCCGCATAATTAAATATATTCTAATTTAAAAAAAAATTTTTTTAAAGAAAATGGTGTGAAAAATTTAGGCAAAACTTTTTTTTTTTTTTACGTTTTTCAGCTGATGTTTAAGATGTTAGATGTTGCAATTGTGCAGAACTAGATCATGCAGTTTACAAAAAAAAATTAAGAACTAACATATTTCCAATAATGTTTTGTCTTTTCGGTCAATTTGTTGGTTGATGTTTTGATTTTGGATCTGTGCAGATTCCATGCCAAAATGCATTTTTTAAATCTGATTGAAAATGTTCAAATTTCTTCAAAAAATTTAGTATTTGATCCTGAAAATCGTCTTGTTGATGAGCAACTTAAAGTATGAAATGTCCTTCATTCATGCGAAATATCGAAGGTGACTTGCAAAAGTAACAGATAATGAAATAACGAACATGACAAGCCAACAAATACTAAAAGGGCAGGTTGGAATCCTATTTGGGTTTTTTAATTCTCTTCATCTACGAATGTTCCAAAGCAAAGTGTATTTTTTTTTTTGCTCAATTTTGACACTTTCTGCATCTTTATAGTAAAAGCCTGTATTTTATTGATAGCTTTTTATCAGGCTTCTTTAAGGATTCTAGAGTTTCATGGAATTCAAGACAGATGTTTCTATTTTCAAGTTGAAACTGTGGACATCTTGTTTTTGACTAAAGAAACACCTTTCAATCTTTGATGAGAGCAAATATTAATTTCCTCTCTTGCTTTTTTTATTCATTGCCTATCAGGAATAAGTAAATAACTGTTGTCCACATTTGCCTTCAGCCTTTTAACTCTATTTTCAACATCTTTTGTTACACATGATCTTTCTGGGACTGAAAGCAGTGTTTTTTGCAGAAAATTGACTTAGAGGGAAAATAGTCTTTTTTAGCAAAGCCTTGTGTTGCTGCTGTTTTGCAGTCCAGCCCAAAGTGAGTGTGCATAAAGGAAGTGTTTTTCAGTGTCATCAGAGTTCATTAGCACATTCTGGCAGGAGATTCAGATTGTTCACACTGCATGGCAAATTAGACGAGGTAACCAATCCCAGCCCCCCGACTCTCACCACACGTGTCTAATCACATGTACAGTACTGCATGTTCAACACATGTGGCCAGGCATGCAGGTGTGTAAACAGACATGTGAGCATGTAAAAAGACACATTAATAATAAAAGACATTTCCTTCCCCAGCTCTATTGCTTTGATTTCAACATTTTTTCTTCATTTGTGTTCTCAAACACCTCTTTCACTTTCTGAAAATCCCTCCACTTCTCCTCTTTCCTTCACCTGCAGACTCCACTCCCAGTTTCTCCTTTTTTCTCTCTGAGAACTGAAGACGCCCCTCAGACGCGAAGGGAAACGTCTTCTTCATCCACCTTTAAAGTCCAGTTTCCCCAAAGAGCAAAACCCTCCTCTCCTGATTTCCCTTTCTCTCTCCCATTCCTCCCTTCATCCATTTGCTCCCTCTCTCCTCCTCCCCAACCACGTTCTGGACTCTCTCCCGCCCCCCCACTAGCTCACACACTCACACAGCATCCTCTCCTCACCAACCCTAGCTTCAAACTCACCTCCTCACGCCTGCCTCTCCGCTCCTCCAGCCGCCCTCCTCTCCATCACCCACTAACGCATATCATCCTTCGCTCCTCTTTGTGTGTTGTCTCTCCCTTCTCCACCTCCTCTGATATCCCCCTCATTTTCTCACACTCAACCTTGCTTTCTTGCACAAGTGCGCTTACACACAGACTAATGTTGATTGGCACCCAAGGACAGAGCACCCTCTCCTTAAAGCCAGCAACCAGGCAGTTTCATTGCGTGGCCAGACTTCTTGACACTGAGCTCAGCTGAGGAAGAGGACCAGGAAGAAGACATGGAACACAGCCATATCCCAGTTTTTTCCCAAAACAGGAGCACCTGGAGCATCGGGCAAAATCTCTCTGAAGTCACACAGGGATGCCCTCTTGGACCGCTGCCGGTCATTTACTACAGCCTCCTGCTCTGTCTGGGCCTGCCGGGTAGGACATGTGCACGAGTGTGTGCTCCATATGCATGTCTAGTTTGCTTGAATTCCTACTGGAGGCTGCATCAGTGGATTGTTGGCATCCTAAACTGTTGCAGGACTGTGTGACTGTTGTGCTCTGTTGCTTTGGTGCATCTTCAATTTGTCATCCTGACCTCATGGCTGTCTCTTCTGCATGCATACATGCTTTTAATTGATACATCTGTCTGTACTTGCAAAGATTATTGCAGAAGCAGAACACATGCAAATAGCTTCAACAATACTGAATACAATTTTTTTTCTTAATTTAGAGACTAATAGTGAGAAATGTTTACCGTTTTTTCATCTGTATCTTGTCTCCAAGCAAATGACAGCTCTAAAAATTGAATTAGTAGGGATTACGGCTTGACCTCCAGGACAGGTGTTTGTTACGTGTCTTCCTTGACAACCTGCCCTAAAACAATTCCCTCTTCAGTCTTTAACATTGAGTTATTAGTCCATTCAGAGTTACAGTCAGACCCATTTACTGCTTCTGTCCGGTTGTGTGATCTACAGGCGCTGACCTGCTCTCACACAAAATCATGAGTGTGTGAAGCAGCGAGACAGACCGTGAGAGACAGACAGAAAAAGCTGGAGGTCAAACGTAAAAAAAGAAAAAAAAAATGATTCTGCTCTGCGATCAGACATGGAGGGTTTGATTTTAAAGAAACTCTTTAGGGATTTTATATTATTTTGCAAGAAAGAGCACAATAAATCTGTACAGCAAACCGAATGTTCCATGAATGTTTAGTCAAATTTAAAAAAATGTATCTTTGTTTTCATTCACTACATTAAAGGGTTGCTTTGAATGTCTTATTTTACAAATCTCTTTAAGATCAAATCTCCTTGATAAAAGCTGAAAGCGATGCTATCAACTGGAGAAGCTTTTTCGGTTTAAAATCCATCTTCAATGCAAAGTAAAGTGTGTGCCAAGACTGCAGCTGCTCCAGAGATTTGCCATCTTGTAAAAGTCTATATTTTTGATTAAATCTCATGTTCCATTAAATAAATCTCACACATATAATTCATTCCTCCGAAGTGCCTGTGGTTTTACTGCAGGCTTTGTTATTACAGATTACATCGAGGCTGTTTATTTAATAACCTGCGAGTGTGAGGCGATTTTTTATAGTCACAGGGACTGAGTTGAAGACGACAGTCATTATGACAGAGTTCAGAAGCTGAATCTGAAGTGATCAAAGCATTGTCTACAGAGCAACATGTTCTGAAAAAACCCTCAGGGTGGGAGCTGGGGGTGGAGGACTCACAGGTACCAACATCAGAAGAATGATTTCTACTTCAAAACTCTTTGACCTGCATGTTGCTGGAAGAGAGGGGTCACATAGTGACTCTTGACAGCAGAAAGGTGATGAGAAGGGATTAAGCAAGTTAAGTGGAGGATAAAAAGAATGCTTGGCAGCTCTGTGAAGTGATGAAATGGAAACTAGATGATCAGAATAGAAAGAAGGAAAACAAGAACAGTCAGAAAAGAAGCATTAAGAGAGACAGGTGTGAGATTTAATGGTGAAAGTGAGATTCCAAACAGCAGAGCAGGTGAAGCATCACCTCTGAGCCTCCAGTGGAAGTGTTACAGATGACAGCACTGAAACAAATTGCCACATTTTTAATTAATCACCAACTCACTCTGGCTGTTTCCATCTCAACTCACCCAAGCACACTTCTCGAGACATTGCAGACATGCTCTGCAATCAGCGTGATGAAGTTGCTCTTTAATTTGCTGCTGTGTAGTGGGAAGCCATAAGCTGATGAACACTGGAAGGGGGACACAAGTGGACTCTCAAAATATGGCGAGCCAGTCTGGAGATGTTCAGTCAGCTTTTTAATGAAACCTCACGATTTTTCATGGAGAGGTCCCCTCAGACATATTTGAACACAGATCAGTGTTAAAGTCCCAGTTGATCTGCCAGCAAAGCATTCCAAGTAGTTTTATTAATTACGATTGTGTCATTTTTAGCCAAAATAAAATGTAAAAAAAAAACCCTGCCGATTTCGAGAAAATAGTTTCTGCAGTAGTTCAATAGAAACTTACCTCTGAGTTGTGGACGGGACCATTGGCGTGAAGTAAGCCTTCCCCCATTTCCCATCATCCATTTGTTATATGTTTACTTGCTCTCCCACTAGCTTACAGCCCCTCACATTTCCAAGCTAGCATTACCGGTGCAACAAAAAGGGTGAGCAATATTGGAGCTGTACAGTTTTGAGTCAGATTCCAGCTCAGATGAGGAAAACAAAGACGTTTGTGGATCTATTTATCTACAAGTGGATGCATCTGAATGGAGCAAAACACGGAGGTTTGTGGCTTTTTCCAAGACCTTTTTTGTCTGCTTCTGATTCACAACAATTTGAATAAATCCACATAAATTATTCAACCAAAGATTAAATTTTGGTCAAATTCTTTCTCCTTGCCAATTCAGATAAGAAAATAATAATAAAGCTACTGAAATGAATGAAATTTAAGTTCTTTTTTAATTTCTAGAGATGTCAACAAAAACATAAACCAGGAGATGGATTTTCTTTACTACTTCAGTTTAATCTGATTACTTGTTTTTAAGTAAGGTGGTGCCCACTATGGTAACACCTATGACATGGTAGATGCTTTATAAAAATGACTAAACATTAAGTTACAATAAAACTTCCTAAAATTATAGTCATCCAGTTAATCCAGATCTGGGATAGGCAACTCCAGGCTTCGAGGGCCGCATTGTCTGCATGATTTCCACATATCCAAGCCCTGCTCATGACTGATTACCTGGTTCAGGTGTGTCCAGCCAGTTAGAACGTGAGCATGAACAGAGCATGGTGTGTTGGAAAACATGCAGGAATGTGGCCCTCGAGGCCTGGAGTTGCCTATCCCTGATCCAGAGGAAGTTGGCCAAACTGTCATGGCTTTATTTCAAAACTGACACTGACCACAGACTTTAAAGTCACCCCAAACTTCCTAGTGAGTCCAAGAACAAAAGACAAGAACCATCATCATTTGAACAAAGACATTTGAATGAAATCATCATCATGCTGCGTTCACATGCAGCACAGCGCCTCCCTGCTCCCTGATTTTTGTCACAGCTTGCAATGCGATGAAGCAGAGTGACTGGTGTTTGTGTGGAGAACGCCTCCTCCCACGTCCATCCATCCACCCATTCGTGCAGAGAAGGTTGGAAATGCTCAGCACTAACAACCACCCCCGTCCTCGGAGCAGTGCAGGCCAAGTGTCAGCTGCTGCCTAATGAAGAGGTGGGCTGCATCGATTTTCAGTTTGAGCCATCGATCAGTCAATCTGCGCCACCAACAGGGCATCTGCGGTGAAACAGCGCCTTGTTAATAGATACTATCACTCCAAAAAGTGACTTGGGTTGACTGCACACAAAAAAGGAAATGGCTAGGTTTGGGAAAGTAAATGAATATTGCAAATGATATAGAATTGGTCTCCATTAACAGCAGGAGAGGTGAGTCACAAAGAGAGCGGGTGATATAAGCAGAGGAAGGACGTGTTGTTTCAAGCAATAAATCAGAGTTGTGCTGAGACAAAGCTGGCTACATTTGACTAGAAGACATCAAACCACTGTTACAAATCCAAGCTAAATGCTTCCATATTTTCAAATAAAAACATCTCAAAAAGATTTACTGTGGAGCATTTTGTCTCTTCATTTTTGCTTAAAATTCGTGCATGACGGTGCAAAAAAAAAAAAAGAAGTCCAAGGTCAGTTCTGCATTCCCTGGCATTATTATAAACAGAGTTAAACAAGCTGAGGTGGCGCTGTTGTGCCCAGCACAAGGACACTTCGCTCCAAACCTTCACTCATTGTGGCCTGTCTGTGAAATGAATTGCTGTTGAGGTGAGCAGGCAGCAGAGCACTGCAGTGGCATCAATACTTTATTTTCGCTTCTGAGCTTCTTCAATTATTTCCCATTAACAAATCAGCCCACACACTCAACTAGTATTCAGAATGACTGAATTGAATACAAACTGACATTCTGAACAGTTAATTGAGGGTTTCTTTTTGCAGAGGATCCGCTCCCGGCTTTTGCTTTGGAGAATTAAAGGCTTTACTTGCTTTATGTCTAGTGTGACACTTAGAGAAGACAAAATGGAAATGGTTGTCACCAGGAACAAAGTGCCTGTGACCTTTGAAGCTAGCTTTGATATTCACATCCTCTCTTTTCCCTGCCTCTCTTCTGCGCCGACCTGTCTTGTTTGGTCTTTCACCTAAAATCCCGCTCTCTCTCATTTCTGTCACCTGCGCTCTGTGACCTTCCTCAGATTTTCCCCTCCTCTGCTTTTACCAGTCTGCAGATGTCGTCCATCCCTTTTAAACTCCCCTGTATATTTGCAGAAATCTCTTCTTTTTCTTCTTCATCTTTTCAGAGTTAATTTTTTACATTTTACTGTCTGTCATATATGAGAGCGAGGAGAAAGCCTAGAAGTCTATCGTGTTTTGATGGCTTAAGCTGTGCAGGGCCTTTTGTCTGAACATGTGCCTTTAATGGTGGGATGAGTCAGCCTTGTTACACACCTCAGGGAGCACACTGTGTCTTCTCTTTTTCCGCTAAACAACGTCAATGGCCCTGTCCCTCCTTATATCAGAGGCGCAGTGGGGGGCAAGAGGAGACAGAAGCACTTCACACAAACAGACAAAGAGGTCAGCCAAGCAGTCACACACGTGAAAATTGTAACTTCATGTCGAGGATGCTTCATAATTCAGCGTTTTTTTTCTTTTACAAAAACATCATAAAAACACAAAACTTCCTCATCTCCGACACACCGAGCGTCCATTCTTTGTGCACAGTGCTCCTCTTCAGCTTTCCCCGACCCTGCTGTGAGCGGCTTTGCACTTGTCACCCCGCACCTGTTAAAAACCAAGCAGATCCATCTCATTCCGGAGACAATGTAAAGAGAGGGAATCAATTGAAACGGATAGGCAGCCTACTGCAGGATGGCTACAAGTAAATGGAAATGTCACGCCTGCAACAAGATGCCTTTTGTTCATTTGTAGAGGGCCCAACTTTCAGCTCTAACACAAAAACACCCACCTATAGTGATGGCAAACAACTCACTGTTTGTGTTTTGTGTCACTCCACAGCAAATGCTGCAGCATAAGAGTCATGGTATTCAAGGAGAAGAGGCCTGAGACTATTTGAGCAGTGTGTTACATTTTGCAGGAAACTTTAACACAAAAAGACAGAAATAAAACCACTAGAAGTTGTAATGACGCACTTGCTGTTGTGTGAGTCGTTTGATCAACCCGATTCTGCAAAAGGACGAAAACAAAATGTTCAGCTATAAGAGATTAGATGGATGACGTAGAATTAAATTAAACAGATAAAATGAATTTTCTGCTTTTTGTTTGACAAACTGAATTAAAAGTACAACCAAGGCAACAGCAGAAACGAAAGAATCAATAACTCAATCACGTGAAAATTGAAATGGAAGCCATTTTCGAGCTGTCGAACATAGCGTCATGTGTTAGGAGGAAGCAGCTTGATAAATCTTCTGAATTTCTATGACATTTCATTTATGGTTCTCGATAGACTGGACATTAATGATGTGGTGCCTCCCTCTAATGATTTATCTGTGTGTACATGTTGGGAGTTAAACATGTGTTTGTGTGTGCCGTTTGCCTCACGTCCTCCCCGTCTTGCAAGCGCATCTCAACTCATTATGCGGAGCCAGCTATGTAATTTGTAATAATTTGATAGCGGCTGAGGCTGTAAAGTGTGATGTCCCAGACTCTGAGCTGCCATATTTAATCAAATCACAGAATTGTTACTGCAGAGAGGGATCACAATCACAGACACTGCATGTAAAGGGATGGCTGCTCAAAGCATTAACGTCTGTGAAGTTACACAGCAATTTCCTCCTTTCGCTGTGCAGCATCTGTCCAAAAACATCTCAATGTTAAGCTGTCGCGGTTCCCGTTTAGCATCTATTACTTATTAAAGTAGGTCAGCTATGCTGTGTTTAGGTTTCTGATTGCAGTCTTGTTGACAAGAGCACCATAGTCTGGATCTATGTTATAACTCATTCTCTTCTTCTTCTTTGCCTTTCGACTTCTCTTTTCAGCGAATCACCTGGCTTCATATAACCCTATCCTCTGCATCCTCCTCCCTCACACCAGTCATGTCCTTCTTTACTACATCCATGAACCTCCTCTTGATCTTCCTCTTTCCAGGTTGCTCCAACCTCAGCATCCTTTTACCAACACAATCATTGTCCCTCCTCTGAACGTGTCCAAACCATCTCTATCCGGATCCCAGCATTTATCTCCAATGCATTTAACATGAGCTAATGTATTCATTACTGATCCTATCCACCCTCCACTAATCTTGTAAAAATTCAGCTATAGTAGAAAAGTGAGGAACGTGGGGGAGGGTGTGTGTCAATCCCCTTTTAGAGATAATTTATGCTCAGATTAGTGCTGTCAATCGATTTAAAAAAATAATCAGATTAATCACACATTTGGATTGCGATTAATCAAGATTAACCAATAAATTTTATACGACAATATGCGGCTTTTGAACAAAAAAAAGGCCAGAGAGAAATGTTTCCCTTCATTTTTACTGTCTGGAATGTTTAAATTTATAAAGTGTTAACTCGGCCATAAACAAACATTATGTTTCTGCACTTTAAATGGGCTGAGTGAATACTCTATTCTGATTGGCTGCTGGGTGTTCCAGAAGAAGTTCCGCTCACAATGTTCTTTATGTGCAAGCTTCTTCAAAACAAACGTTCCTTCATGATCTGGGTTAAAACAAGCAGTAAGAGGGGAACTTTCTCTGTCTACTGATGCTTTATTGAACCTACTGTGATGATCAGCACATATATAATGGCTTGCGAAAGTATTCACACCCCTTGAACTTCTCCACATTTTCTCACACCATGACCACAAACATAAACATATTTTATTGGAATTTTACGTGAAAGACCAACACAAAGTGGCACACACTTGTGAAGTGAATAGAAAACTATACAAGAGTTCAATTTTTTTTCACAAATAAATAACTGAAAAGTGCAGTGTGGGAAAGTATCCAGTCCCCTGAGTCAATACTTTTTGGAACCCCCTTTTGCTGCAATTACAGCTGCAAATCTTTTGGGGTATGTCTCTATCAGCTTTCTACATCTAGAGACTGAAACCTTTGCCCATTCTTCCTTGCAAAACAATTCAAGCTGAGTCAGATTAGATGGAGTTTGTATAAAACTTTGGAAGTTTTATACAAACAGGCTATCAAAGTCTTAGATAAATCACTGTGCTATTTAAAAGAATTACAATCTTCTAAACTGGGAAAGTCTCCATAGATTTATGGACTTAAGGTTGATGTACAAGGTGATGCATAATTTGGCTCTGGATACTCCAACAGAATTCATCGACCAAAGAAAAAGCGAGTAACTTGAGGCTCTGTTAGAGGCAACTGCCTCATTCCTTTACGCTAAAGTACTTTTAGTCAGATGGCCTGGTGAGCGAGAGGTGCTCCTGAGTGAAACAGTACCTGAGGAGATCCGACTGTCTACGACATGGTACAGTTTCAAAAAAAGATAGAAAATTCAGCTTTCCGACACCTACTGCTGCAGGCATTAAATTATATAGCCGTAGTGAATGTTCATTCTGACTCACTGCAATGTCTTGATCTTTGTAATTTTGTACTGTATTTTATTTCATCTTATTGTAAGGTTTCTGGTATTCCAGATTTTATTAGCTCTTAACGTATATGCGTTTAGTGCATTTCTGTTGTTCTTAGTGTTTTTATTGCTTTCTGTGTCATTATGGCCAAGGGACCACAGATGAAAACTAGCTTTCTGCCTAATTTCTGGCTCTTTTAAACCATGTATTTTGTTTTGTTTAACCATGCGGTTTTCTCTTAAATGGCATTGTCCCCTTTAAAATAAAATAAAGTACTGAAAAATAAAAAAATAAAAAAACTAAAAAATGGAGAGCGTTTGTGAACAGCAGTTTTCAGATCTTGCCACAGATTCTGGATTGGATTTAGATCTGGACTTTGACTGGGCCCTTCCAACACATGAATATCTTTCATTTGAAGCCATTCCATTGTAGCTTTGGCTTTATGTTTAGTGTGGTTTTCCTGTTGGAAGGTGAATCTCCGCTCCAGTCTCAAGTGTTGTACAGACTTCAACAGGTTTTCTTCCAATATTGCTCTGTCTTTGGCTCCATCTATCATCCCATAGACTCTAACCAGATTCCCTGTCCCTGCTGAAGAGAAGCAGCCCCAGAGAATGATGCTGCCACCACCATGTTTGACAGTGGGCACGGTGTGTTCAGAGTGATGTGTAGTGTAAGATTTCCACCACTCACAGCGCTTTGCATTTAGGACAAAGAGTTTAATTTTGGTCTCATGTGACCAGATCACCTTCTTCCACACGTTTGCTGGGTCCCTCACATGGCTTATGACAAACTGCAAACAGGACTTCTTGTGGTTTTCTTTTAACAGTTGCTTTCTTCTTGCCACTCTTCCATAAGTCCAGATTTGTGCAGTGCACAATTGATGGTTGTCCTATGAACAGATTTCCCCCTCCTGAGCTGTAGATCTCTGCAGTTCTTCCAGAGTCACCATGGGCCTCCTGGCTGCATCTCTGATCAGTGCTCTCCTTGTTCGGCCAGTTAGTTTAGGTGGACGGCCATGTTTAGTTAGGTTTGCAGTTGTGTCATACTCTTTCCATTGTGGAAGATGGACTGAACAGTGGTTGGTGGGATGTTCAAAGCTTGGGAAATCTTTTTCTAGCCTAACCCTGCTTTAAATTTCTCCACAACTTTCTCACTGACCTGTCTGGTGTGTTCCTTTCACTTCATGATGCTGTTTTCTCCCCAATATTCTCTTGACAAACCACAGAGACTGTCACAAAACAGCTGGATTTGTAAACTGAGATGAAATTACACACAGGTGGACTCTATTAAGGCATTAAGTCAACATTTGATCAGTCACCAATCATCAAGCAACTTCTGAAGGCAATTGGATGCACTCTGAGAAAAGGGACTGGATACTTTTGCACACTGCACTTTTCAGTTTTTTATTTGGAAAAAAACTGAATTCTTGTATAATTTTCTTTCCACTTCACAAGTGTGTGCCATTTTGTGTTGGTCTTTCACATAAAATTCCAATAAAAATTATTTGTTTGTGGTCATGATGTGAGAAAATGTGGAGAAATTCAAGGGGTATGAATACCCCTGTATATATCCCTTTCCTTTGCCACTGCTGTCGAGGTCTGCTGGCTCAGCGACGCATTGACCTGTTACCGTGACAACGGGCCGCATTACATATCAAAGAGTCCGCTTTTAGAAGATTTTTCAATCTTTCCTTGTGTTCTTTTTGCACAATAATATAACATTTTACCTGGGGTGCCCAATTTTTCGATCCCCACTGTGTATGACATGCAGGCTGATCTCGCTGATCTCCTGAAGTTTATCTTTAAATAAGTTGGATTTGCTGTAAATAAAGAAATGATTTAAATAAAAATGCTTATTTTTAAGTGTAATGAGTTGTCAAATGTGCTTTGATGTTTGTTGCAGCTGTTTATTGCAGTGGGAGGAGACAAACGCGCAGTTTGTTTTAAATTATTTGTGCACTTATAGTGAATTTGTTCTTTATAAATAATCAATTTATGATGGAATTGCTCCATAAATTAACATTCATATATAACAAGATGATGTTAGAAACATATAATAGTAAATCCTTTTTGTGTGTGTGTTAATCTATAATCTTAAATATTACACAGATATTATCTTAAGTAATTGTTATATATTCAGACTAAATGTCTACTCAAAGCTTCGTAGTTCACATATAAAGAGAAAATGATGCAATTATTTTAAGCCGTAATGAGTTAAAGCTGGAGAAAGTTGCCTTTCATCATATTTTTTGTGTTTTTTAAAGAGAAAATGTAATCCAGCCACTGAGAATCTGCTGCACCAAGCACTTTTTCAGTCTTGCTTATTTGTTAAGTACGTTTTTGTGCCACTTTGTTTCAGGTTCTGCTAAATGTTAAGCACATTGGAAATCAAAATAAACCAGAATAAAATACAATTTGATTTGTGTAGGAACAATGAACGGCATTTGCAATGCAGTCACTCACACAGATAAGATGGGCTGTTCTTGTGGTTTACTTTTAAGTCTAAGTTTGCTGTTAACTTATCAGTATCTCTGCAATGCTGTGGATTTTTCTCTTTTTGTCTTAACATCTGAAAATTGATCTTTCCAAAGGAAAAAAAAAAGTCAGGTTCTACTAGAAATCTCAATAGTTGTCAATGGCTGTCTGGATAGCATATGTTTAGCAAAGGAATTTAGAAAAGAAAGTTGTGAGAATTATAAAGTTTTTTGTACTGTGTATTTAGAATGATTTTAGGCCTGCTTGACTATAACTCCTGCTTGAGGTGATAGACGCCTGTTTAATTTTGCATGTTTTACTGTATTAAACTTTAATTAATAGTCCCACAAATTACCTTGAAATCGCCCACTTCAATTTTTGCTACTATCTTTCTGCTGTCTTATAATGTTTTTGATTTGTTTCAATTATCAACAAACTGGCACTTTGTGGCGAAGAGGTAGAGGGTGTTTGGATCAATGTGCAACTGGTTTATTAGCTAGATAAGACAGACAAGGGCAAGACAGGACAAAGCAAAAAAATAGGCAGGAGTCAATATACACAAGAGATGCAGGACAGAGTCAATACAGACAAGGGTCAGGATAACCAGAGAGAACTGCTCAGGCTGTATGCAACAACAAAATGACTTCACACCGAGCACTGCTCAGTGCCAGACTAAATAGGAAAGGGCTCCCTCCGGTGGTTGGAGGGGGAGATGGAGTCCTGGCACACTTGATGTTCTCTTTTCTCACATTATCTTATTTACTTTCTAATCCCACTGTGTTTTGTCGCAAACTGTGACTGTTCTTTCCCAGTTATGAAAGACCCACTCCAATGAAAATCCTGTTTTTGGTGTTTTTAACATCTTCTTGTGCCCTTCTTCTGATGATGGAGGACATAAATTAAGAAAATTACGCTTAAAATTGCATTTCTGATCATTTCTTTATTCAAATTGTTGTGAATTAGGAGCAGACAAAAAACGCAGTTGGAAAAAGCTTGTAGGTGTGACGTAGAACCTACATCTGCATCCACTTGCAGACAAATAGATCCATGTACAGATTGGTTTTCCTCATCCAAACTGGCATTTGGCTCAAAACTGTACAGCTGGATAGTTCCAATATCTCTCGCCGTTTTTGTTGCACCAGTATTGTTAGGTTTGGATTTGTTAGGGGCTGTAAGCAGGAGAGCACATAAACATATGGAAAACGGGATGTGGGGGCGGACTGACTAAAAACCAACGGAGGTGAAATTCCAGTGAACAACTGTGTCCTAAAATAAGAACACAGATTTTTTTATGCAGGCTAAAAATGGCCTAATCATATTTAAAAGACCACTAGGAACGCTTTTGCAATAGATCAGAAGATGATCAGTGTAGGACTTTAAGTTTGTTCCTCCATCCATCTACTTTGTTTCACTAAAGTTTGTCTTTTTCTCTTCTAGCTAACATCCTGACTGTGGTTATCCTGTCCCAGCTGGTGCTGCGTCGTCAGAAGTCCTCCTACAACTATCTCCTGGCTCTGGCCGCTGCCGACATTCTTGTGCTGCTTCTCATTGTTTTTGTTGATTTCATTTTGGAAGATTTTATTTTAGCAACCCCGCTGCCCCCATCTCTAAATAACGCAGTGCAAGTTCTGGAATTCTCCTCCATCCACACCTCCATCTGGATCACCGTACCGTTAACCATTGATCGCTACATTGCTGTCTGCCACCCACTTCGCTACAACACTGTATCCTACCCAGCGCGAACGCGCAAGGTCATATTTGCTGTGTACGTTGGGTGTTTGATCTCTGCGGCTCCTTATTATTGGTGGCCTGAGCTTTGGCACAGCCTGCCTAAGGTTGGCAGTAATAATGAAGGAGGAGCAGAAAAGAGCAACAGAAAAACAGTGGCCCAGCACATCCTGGTGTGGGCTCACTGTGCAACAGTCTACCTTCTCCCTTGCACCGTCTTCTTCTCGCTTAATGCTGGCATAGTGAGGAAGCTGCGCAGGCGGCGCAGTTGCTTCCGACTGCGTGGGTATTCCACTGGCAAGACCACTGCCATCCTCCTCGCCATAACCTCAATTTTTGCTGTGCTGTGGGCTCCCCGCACCCTCATGATCCTCTATCATTTCTATTCACCTCCCCCAGTCTCTCAAAGTGCTGGCCGTCTCCTTTACGTTCTCACTGATATGGCAAACATGCTGGCACTTCTCAACACCGGAGTCAACTTCTTCCTATATTGCTTCATCAGCAAGCGTTTCCGAAGCATGGCGGCAAATGTCCTGCGAGCCCTGATACACTGCCGTAAACAACCAAAGCCATTTTACGCCAGCCACAATTTCTCCATCACAAGCAGTCCTTGGATCTCACCAGCCAACTCTCATTGCATCAAGATGTTGGTGTACCAGTATGACAAAAATGGGAAGCCCATCTGTATCTCATCTTGAATCTACAAGCAGATGGCCTCATCCTGAAAGTTTCGAGAGTTCGGTCAGGCTTCATCTCTGTGGTAACGAGCAGAATCCATATGGGAATCATCAAGTCTTGAAAATGTCACCAGAGCTAGAAAGTTCAGTTGACAATTCAACTAGCTTTGGCTAGCAAGATGGAAGATAAATTAGCAGATGCATGGCAGCAATTAAGCAAGTCTCTAATGTTGAATAATGTATTCACGAAGGACCCAACATTTCCAAGTAGACGATGTTTGTTTCTCCTTGCAGAAAAAAAGAAAGCATGAGCTGTGGGGTACCTGCGACAACATTCAGGCAGTCATAAAGAAGGCATCAGCTGCTTATTGTGACCCATCTTTTTCGACAGGAGCTAACATTGCAAAACTGCAGGGAACCTTGATATTTACAAATGCTTCCTGTTGCACACTGCAGCCAATAATGAAAGAGTTTTGAACAGTCAGACTGGAGACATTTCCAAAGAGCAGAGCTTCAGTCTGACCACTTTACACACAACCCGAAAGCAACAAAGTCAAAGCTACAAACAGTATGTCTACATCCAACTGTCTCAAGAAGTAGATAACTGCTCTACTGTTTCCATGTTAACATGCAGAGGGGTCTGTTAAATAGGGCATTCTTCTTCATGTGTGCAGTAAAATCCCCCACAAGCTGGTGCTCACCATGAAGGGCCAAGTCATCCCACATCAAGTTGCAAGGCGAGGACAAAGTCGCTTTGAATTCTTGGTGAAATATTTATACATATTAGAACTGACTGTTATTGTAGCTTTGCAAAAAAAAAAAAAAGCAAGACAAAAAATATGACTTGGAGTTGCTGTAGCTCTATAGAGTCATACATTTAGTAATCGTATATCCATTATTAGAATGAGGAAATTTCTGCTACTGTAGATAGTCCTCTATTAACTATTAATGGTACTTCATGACTTACTGTTAGCCATTGTCCTGATGAATGGAATGTAGTGTGAAAAAGAATGAGAAAAAACAGAGAGACAGAGAGGACAGAATCACTTTCCTTCTCTGCACATAAAAAGTTTTATTTCTCATTATGCAGCAGCAGGGAATTTAGTCTTGTTCTGCCTCTGGTCTCCTGGAACTTTTTGCTGCAAAACGCATTCACATACATCAAGTCAGTGCTGCCTCGTAGCAAATGGTACATGTGAACACACGCAGGCCCACACATAACCTGCTCCTTATACCCCAAAGAAAGAGGGAACTGAGATAAATACACTTTCATGTTGTAAACCCTGTGGGGGAACAGCGCAGCTCACATATCCGGTGAGAATGGATTGATGACAGAGGGCAGATTTTTGCTAATACCCTTAGATAAGACAGATTTGCCAAGCTTTTTTAAAAAAGCTTTGATTTTGATGAATGTCAAAAGTATTTATTATAACAGACACATCTTTCTGCTAACTCCAAGCTGCATTTTGAAGTTCAGCAACACAGCTGCTACCTTTGTATCTTTGTATTGTGCCCTTCTTTAACCCTATCTGCAAGAAACAATCCATTCTCTGGTTTTTAATGCTTTCAATTATTATACTGAGCTAAAGACTTTTTTTTCTTTTAACTGCTTTTTTTTCCCAGGCCTAACAATTTATAAGACTACGTTTTTGACGGAACTGATAAATGGATCAATTAAACTTAAAAAGAGGCCTGAAAGACTGAAAAGAAGCCAGCATTCTGTTATTGTTGAACCAATAGTTAATTAAAAGTTTCTACTTCTAATTATTTAAACAGGCACTTTAATATGAAGTTGTTGCAAAAACAGCAGCTATGGTGGTTCTGAAGTGCAAATCACTCCAAGTCATTTTAAAAATCGCATTAAAAACAATAGAAAAAACAAAATAAATTACAAAAAGCATCATTACAGCTTTTTTACGCTTTTTGTAAGAAAAAAAAGTCATTTCCAGAAATCCAAATGTTATAAAATAAAACAAAAGAAGAAACTGGAAAAGGTTGGTATACGACATCGCTACTTGGATGATGACGTTTGTCCATTATTTCAACCAAAAGTTATTTGTAATGAAGTGAAACTGGATATGACCCGTACTAATCATAAACTTTTATTAGTATGCAGACATTAAAGACACATTTGAATAAACTCAAACACCAAAACTTAAACCTCATCATCCAATAAGCAATGTCACACAGTACCTACTTTTTCTGTTTTTTTTTTTTTTTAATTATTTTGATTAGTTTTTCTGGAAATTAATTTTGTTTTTCAAAATGTTTCGCTTTTCATTTTGTTTTTTGGAATTGTGTTTTGGTTTCTGGAATGTTGCGTTCATTCATTTTCTAAACCGTTTTATCCCTTTTGGGGTCACGGGGCTGCCGGAGCCTAACCCGGCCACTCAAGGGCGAAGGCAGAGAACACCCTCGAACAGGATGCCAGTCTGTTGCAGGGGCCACAATCACACATCCATGCACACTCAAACACCGTTGTTTTTGTAATTGTTGTGATGTTTAAAATGTTTTTGCGTCGAGTGATTTGTTGGTGTGATTTGCACTTCAGGGCTACAGTACTTCCCTCCTTTTTGTTTATTTGTTTCTGGGGAAAAATACCAAATATGGATTTGTTAGATTGGACAGATTCACAGGAATCCTATTGTAGTTTTGGACTGGAACGTTTATATCCAAAGAGCTTTATTGCAGAAGTTTATCAGTGATAAACGACACTGATTGTAGTAAACACTGGCTGTGAATACAGTGAAAACCTTTCCATGCTTACGTGGTTTATGAATCAGTGTTAATCTGACTTAATCTGAATTATTGCAATTTTTGGTCAAAATTGTCTGAAAATTTCTTGAGATTGTAAGCAATGACCTACATTAAATGCCAAAATCAATAAAATGCATACAGAAAAGTGACATTGATTTTCAGTCTAAATTAAATGTTATGTCTCTTTTATCTGATTAGGTTTGTCAGAGGGCTGGAGTCTTTCCCAGATGTCATTCAAAGAAAAGGTGACACTTATCTAAATTCTAACTAATAGCTTGCAGCATTGTTAACTTTCAAATAGTACTGCAGCCATAATAAATCTATCCCACTCTTGGCTGCTCACCAGATATTCACTCTTCGTTTAACCAAAAAAAAAAAAACATTTTCACTGAATTTTAATGTTCTCAAGGAAGAGGTGAATTCTATAGTTCCTCTCTTTGCAAGTCTGTTACAAACCAAAATATTTGCTCAAGCTTTTTTTTTTTTTTCAATGGTTCCTATTGCTCCTTAACTGATAACCTTGAAGTCTTTTATGCCAGGGGCACACAGAGGATGCCATTGTGTTTTTGTCATCTGAAAATGGATGTACATAGTTGCCTGTTATAATGGAGATGAATAGCTAAAGGGTCAATAACCAATAATCACTCAGTGAGGTCTTTACTCTGCTGTTTCATCAAGGCCATGCTCGGCTGAATGTTACATTTGACTGAATGTCTAAAGCATGTGCTTTAATTCTAATCAATATTGGTTAATGACCACAGCAAGCTGCGATCATTAGCAGAAAATAATTGCAAAAAGCAGTTCCTGCTTCAACCGGTGGAGCTTGTAACAAATCAATGTTGCCATGAAGTTTGTTCTGTTTTTTTTTTATTTTTTATTTTTTTGTGGGAATAGTTTTCACCAAGGACGAACCTCATAATCATCACAATCAAGTGTCCCTTCCTCTTGCATGTGAGAGATTGTGTGTGACAGCAGTCGTTGCCAAGAAATATTCTCTATTATGTAGGAATGCCCAGGAACTGTATTTTTTCTTTGGTCTGATATTAAAAAGATAACCGCACATTGATCAATCAGACAGGAAAATTTTATTTTCTCTTGTATGCATCCTCCTCTGCCCTTTTTCCTCTCTGTCTCTCTCTAATAGCTCCACAGTGTGTGTGTGCATATTTGAGTGTGTTTGCACAACCGTTAGTGTGCATGTGTGCAAGTCAACTTGATATTAGGCCGCAGCTTTAAACAGTGTTTGTGCCATAGAACCTGTAATGTGTCCAACCAAATTTGTCTTTATAATCAATCATGACGAGTATAAACACATGCAGCACAGTATTGTAACGATATATTCAATGATGTACAAATTACTTAAGTTACTGCATTTCTCTTGGCAATTTTTTTAGACTGTGCTTTTCTACAAACTGACTTGTTTGAGCGATCTTTTATCTTTCTCCATGTCAGTGTTGAAAACTCTGTTTTTTAAATTATTGTACACAAGCTATCACAGCCTTGCTTCATTAATGTTTTCTCCTTATGAATGTATTGACTTTATAAAGGGTATGTATTTTTGTGCTGTGAGAAAATATGGGAAAAAGTATGGGCTATTATTTTTCAATAACTCAATAAAGAGGAATTTGTCTAAAGATGAAGAGCCTATAAGGAGATGATTATTTTTTGTTTGCAGACATATTTAATATGAGCTTTAAACAGCCATTTAATACAACAATAAATACCACAGATGACATTATGCATGGTATTTTACAGATCCACTCTGATGAAAATGTGTGCTTTTGGTGTTTTTAATATGTTCTTGTTGCGTTTTTCGCATGATAAAGGACATACCTTTAAAGAAAACTAAGCTTAAAATTGCATTTCTGAGTATTTCTTTATTCAAATCATTATGAATTAGGAGCAGATGAAAAAATACCATTGGAAAAACCTTGTACATGTATTTGTGAACCTCCAATGGCGAGCCACAAGCTCCCTTCTCTGCTTCATTCTGATCCATCCGTTTGCTGATAAATACATCCATGTAAGTCCTTGCCCTACCTGGTATCTGGCTCCAAACCGTACGGCTGGATAGTTGTTAAAATACCACTGTGAACGATTTGAAAATAGATCAAAAGATGATCAGAGTGGGGCTTTAAATCACTGTGTTTTTATATTTTAAAATAATGTTCTGAGAAATGTGAATTTTTTTATTAAAAACCTAGCAGTCGCTGGTAAAACTTATGTAACCATCTCATCAAGTGTAAGGAACCTAAAAAGTGTGATTTTGCAGCAGACCAATGCAATCTTCCTGTTCTCAAAGAAACCTCTGCAGGCTGAGGCAGAAAAAACACTTATAGGCCAGGAGCAGTAATAAGTCAAATGTGTCTGAATTCAGTTTGCTCTATTGTGGGCAGTGGACTTCAGAGACCGCAGAGTGCAACTTCGGAGGCCTTTTGAATTTGGGCTCAGCTGGAGAGTGTGGGGATCAAATTAAATCCAATGTTTAACAAGCTGCTGTTGCCCTAAACCTCATAACTCACTTCCCAAAGATGTAGGAGTCGACTGTACTTTAAAGTGCTCACTTGTCGCACTTATTTGCCACATTAAAATGATCTTTTTAAATCAAAGAACGCTCATGGCACCACTATGATGCTCATCAAGTGTGCTGCACTCTGAAAATGGATGCTTTCTGCTGTAAAGAAATCCGCTCAGTTTTGCAAAGACCATCTTGTTCTCTGGCATATAACCAGTGTTTACAACAGCATATCATATGTCCACTGTGTCGTCAGCTCACAGCGTTATAAAAGGAAGCAGCTCATTTTTCCACCATGACAACCAAGTTATGGAACAGAACATAACAGCCTTTTTTAAAATTTTACACAAAAGCTGAGTGACATTTATCAATAATGCACACCTTTGTCACGATGCACTGGACCTAAGCAAGTTTTGCCACATTCATTCATTCATTCATTTTCCAATCCGCTTTATCCCTTTCGGGGTCACGGGGTTGCCGGAGCCTAACCCGGCTACTCATGGGCGAAGGCAGGGGACACTCCTGGACTGGTCGCCAGTCTGTCGCAGGGGCCACAATCACACAACCATGAACACTCACATTCACACCTACGGACAATTTAGAGTAACCAATTAACCCGTGAAGCATGTTTTTGGACAGTGGGAGGAAGCCGGAGTACCCGGAGAAAACCCACGCATGCACGGGGAGAACATGCAAACTCCACACAGAAAGGTCCCCCAGCCAGGACTTGAACCGGGAACCTTCTTTCTGTGAGGCAGGAGCGCTAACCACTGTGCCACTGTGCAGCCCCAGTTTTGCCACAATAATGCGAATTTGAAGCTTGCATGCAGGTGGAAAAGGTCAGAGAGGCAACAAAACAGAGGCGTCTAGATTGCTACGTTATTGCACAACATGTTACCTCAAGTACTGCGAAGCGCCTGAATGCTGGGGGGATTCCTGTTTGAGGATTATTTTACAAGATGGTTTTTTGATTTTTGCGTGCTAATGTTAAGAAAGTAATATACTATCTCACATTTTTTAATATGTATTTAAGTACAAAAGCCTCTGACATTTCATCTGAAAAGCTGTTGCTCTCCTGAATTTGACTTTTGGGACTGTGTACCAATGTAATTTTAGACTTTATTTGTCAAAATAGTTAGCCTTTTTTTGGATGCTACTTTGTGTCCGTGTTCATTAATCTAACTCAAAGTGGTACGTTCTTGATAAACAACTCTGAGGCATCTTAGCATTAATCCATCAGCACCTGGTAGGTGAGTGCTGAGAATGACAGCTGAGCAAAAATATGGAAACAGATCAAAGAAATGAAAGTATAAAGCAAAAAATAGAGCTCAACTTCAAGAAAATGTCACCTGGATGAACAATAAATCTTCACCAACATAGTTACAAAGTTACAGCTGTTGCATTTCCTATTAACACCATTAAATAACATTACAGATATGAGTGTTTGCAAAGAAAAAACATCAAATCACCCAAATTAATCGTGTGCTGACAAAAGTTAGATCATTCACCATGTGCAGTGCTCTGGGTTAAAAATGTTTATGATGTTTTAAGGTAAAAATAAAAGCCAAATTAAAAGTAGTGAAGCCTTTACCACTGAGCACAAAAATGAGCACAAAAAAAAAACCTGTAATTTAGAGCTCTCACGATGGGCTGAAATTAGATAAATAACCTATTTTTAATACAATTTCAGTCAAGTTACAATTCAGATAAATAAGAGATATAAAAACTGTAGACAAAACTGTATTTGAGTTTCTTTACTGGAATTAGGAGTCAAAATCTTTCTGCAAAGCCAATCTCATTGTGCTTTTGTTGATTCTTGAATCTACAGTTTTAAATCCCACAAAAGTAGTTTTTTTATTCATTAGCAGCAGCTAAACCCAACAACTGAAGTATGTCAAACATACAATCAAGTGGTTTGTGTTGTGTTTCATGATTATTTCCTTTCTGCTGCACAAAAACTTTTTAAAAACTGGTGTTTTTATGGATTTCTCTTACATTATTCTTACACAGACAGAGGATGAATACCAGTGGTTCTGTACATTAACCTTAAGCTTTCAGTATCATTTTGTTGGAATATTTGGTTGGAAACTTGGAAGGCTGCTTTCTTAAAATGAAGAGGGGGTAGGCAGTCAGGAAAACTTTCACCCATTAAGCTGTTTTCACATTAAAACAATATATTCTTTCCAAATTTGAAAAGGTAAATGAGTAAACAAATTAGCTCAAACTTTAAGATTCAAGTTTATGAGTGAGTTTCCTGAAAAGATGCAGACAAAAGATTTTGTTGGTGAGCGTTTTGACTGACTCAGCCGCTATTCTGTCTCTGACAGAACAAGTGAGAAACACAGAGCATTATTTGACAAGGAAATGCACTCAAGAGACTTTGTTCTGGTAAAAAATCACCTGATGACTGGGCTTGTTCACAGGAACATCCAACAAATCTCTCTCCAACTCATTTTCACACAGATTTTTAACACCTGCACATCATGCAAATTAAAACCTGCTACTTTCTCCCAGCACAGAGTTTGAAGTGAACAAAAGGATCAATGTGTCTCTTTTAGCAGCAACCTGATCTTTTGTCAATCAACCCTCATCAGTCAGGATTAGCAGGAGCTGAGGACACTGTCATCTTCATGTCACTGAAATATAAAATGAGTTCATCTGATGAATGCCTCAGACCACATGAGGCTCAGACTTATCTCAGGTGTAGACCCAGAAAGAAAAAAAAGTAAAGAGGAATGGGAGAATGGAGCAGAAGGATGGTCAGACCTTTTTTTTTTTTTTTTTTGCTGTCATTCCTTGTTGTGTTGCTGCAATAACAGCAGGGAAACCTGTCACAAAAGAGGTTGCCACTGATATGAAGAGCATGTAGACCTTAATCAACTGCACCTCAGGCTGATATATTATCTTGTAATTCCAGTGATGGAAAGACAAAAACATATGTTCTTTCAATAGTTTGGTCTCACTCATTTTCACACAGCAGTGCTGTGTGACAAACGCCTGACATGTCAATTATCCCGCGTTACAAGTCTCTATCAAGAGTTCCACCTGAGCAGACTCATTTGCAGGATCACTGTGTTGTGATTTATGGCTTTGCTGCTCTCAAACTCCAGCAAAGACGGTACTCTTCAGATGTTTACCAGGAAAAATCGTTTCTTCTCTAAATGAGTCTGTTTTCTCACTTTCTTTACAGTCATCTCCCCTGCAATGAAGATGAGTCAAAGTTTTTGTCTGATTTATATCAGAAAAAAGTCAAAATAACTTGGATTTACAGTCATTTAAAACTCAGTGTGTTTTTAGACACAATCCAATGAACTGGCTGCATCTATTTAGAGACACTGACCGTAAATCTGTCTCAAGCTTGGATTTACTTTCTTTATTATCTTTTCAAACAGACTATAGGAAGGTAGTTAACACCTCTTTTCACTTGCAGGAAAAACGGGGCCAATTCGTTTTTGTTGCACCTTTGTAAACCCTTTTTCCCTTGCCACTAGGCTGCATGAATGCACGTTTCTCAGCTAAATTTAGATTCTTTCTCATGTATTGTGTCAGCAAACATTAAATATCAGCTAAAACTTCAGTGTTTTGGTTTTATGCCCAGTTTTCAGATTTTTAAGAGTTTGCTTTGGGGCAAAAATTAAAGTTATGAAGCCACTTGGAATGTGGACTCAGCGGGAAAGGTATTTCATGAGTGCAATAATACAAAACATTTACTAGTTTGGCTTCTGATTAAATTTGTGAGATGAACAAGGAGATTGGAATGATTGATGGCATCACAAACTCAGAGATCAAGGGTAGAAAGCTGCTCTGATGCAGCAGCTGGGAGTTTAAATTTAAGAGCTCTTGTCCGTCCATAAATTATTTGGATCTAAGACACTTCTACTACCATTTTATGTTTACTTTGCTTTTACTAGAAGGTTTTTCTGAGGTTTTTCTGAGGTTTGAGAGGGTCGTCATGAGCCGAAGAAACCCAATTCTCAAAAGACATTTTACAAGAACTTTCTATTCCAAGTAACTTTTTTTTGTTACTTTAGTCAGAAGTTCTAGCAAAATATTCAGAAAAAAACTATTATGAAAAGAGGAAAGGATTGTCATTTTTTCTGCTAGAAAGCAAAAATCCATGCTGTTATGAAACAGAGCTACTATTCTGCAGTAGTTTATTCTTGTGCAGATTTCTTGACTTGTTTGTATTTTTCATTTTTAATGAGAGTAAAACTGATTGTTCTTTTGCAAATATCAGACTCAGACAACTTTATAATATCCTTGCAGGAAATTGTTGGGGGGGAAATAGATGGGGAAAAGCCAAAAATTAAAGGTGTTGTTTTAAAAAATGACCATTTTCATAGTTTAAGTGGTGGTTTTCGGGCTATTCTGTGTCTTTGTGTCTCCCTCTGTATTATCAATGCAAGAAAGCCAAAAAACAGGAGGAAGTTCCAGCTCAACAAGCCCCTCCTTTGTTGAGAGTTAGAATTCCCCACTAATGTATATGACCGTCAACCAAAAAAGAGAACTACTGGTTTCATTTAACACAGTGTTTGACTCGATGTTCAACTAATAAAAAAAATGCTGTTAAACCATGTCATCAGAAATATTGTAATAACCCTTTATAAAAATACTTTTAACAAAGTGCTAAAAGTCAAAATAGAGTGCTTGGCAGGGACACAGAAAACCAAAGTGTGATTGACAGCCCTGGGCTGAACACTTAGCGGAGTGTTAGTTTTATTTAAAACCTCCTGCTTTGTATGCATCAGTGGTTTTAATTTTGTGCTTGGCAGCTGTTTTAAGCCTACTGTTGCTGGTTTTATGATAAACGATTGGTGACGTTACAGCGTGTTTAAACCACATATAAAAGTGAACTGAAAGGAAATTTCCAGCAGAAAACATAAAGGGGAAAAGACAGACTGGTTTTTGATGCTAGACATCTTATTAGTAAATTTACTGCATGATGCTTTTGAGATGTTTCTTTGTGCCTGCAGCACACGGGTACAAACAGAAAAGGTTAGCTGTGACCGAGGAAAGGTCAAAAGTTGTGTTTTTGAAAGAAATGCTTGATTGTGCATAAAAAACAAAGTTAACACAAGTGCTTCACCTTAAAGCAACAGGGTATGAAGTTCAGTTAGACAAAAGCTAAGGTCATTTAGCTCTGTCTTCAGTTACACTTTTAAAGGATAAATTACATTTTAAGGCTTACATTAGATGCCACAGCATATAATTTAATGAGCTCCAAATCTAAATGAGCTGGAGGATTGTGGACTGACAAATTCGTGGAGTATTAGGAAGATGCAGATTTTTAATTGCGGGATTTTACCAGCGCCAGTTTCAATTGTCTTGGACTTTGTCGATGGGAAAAATACATCTTGCTGAGGAAGGCCAGCCCTTCATTAACTGTAGTAGATGAAAACAAATGTTAAAAATTTGACTTGATTGGACCATCACTCCCATTAAAATGTGAAACTCGTCAACTTTAGGACAATACCAAAGACTTAATTTGAGGAAATACCCAATGTTTGGCAGTTCTGTTTTTTAAATTTTTAATTGTAAATCATGCAAACTAATTTTACACTTTCTTTTTTTACTTTGATGTACTGGCATGTTTATATAACCCACTCCTTCCAGGCCCAGCCCTCCCTCATCCCTTTTGGTGTTCCCCAAGGCTCCGTCCTTAGTCCCCTACTTTTTATCACCTTCCTTCTCTTTCTTGGAGACATCTTCATCAAATCTGTCCAGTCAACAGCTTTACCCTCTGCATCAACAATTCCTCTGTGACATCCACTTCCCACCTGAAGAGTCTCTGTGTGGTCCTGGACAGCTCCCTCTTTCCACGCTCACATCAATAACATCTCCCAGACTGCATCCTACCACCCCAGAAACACTATTCCTCTTTTTCCCTTCCTCACCCCTCAGACTGCCTCTGTCCTGGTTCACAGCCTCATCATTAGTCTCCTTGACTACTGTTACTCTCTCCTCTTTGACCTCCCTCACAAACTTCTCCATAAACTTCAGCTAGTTCTTAAAATTCAGCAGCTCAGATCATCACCTGAACCTCCTTTTTCCCACTACATTACAACAACACTCCAGCAGCTGCACTGGCTCCCAATTCAATCCAGAATCCACATCAAAATCCAAATATAAACTTGATGATTGAGGTCTGTAATAGTGCCTCTGCACTGAGATACAAAGATGTTAATGTCATTTAAGGCGAGTGAAAAAACATCTTAAGATGTTCTTCAAGTCCAGCAACAAACCTGTGGATCCCTTTTGCAAGCACAAAGAACAATCATAACACTTTTTTTTCTCTAATAAAGAGTGATGAGTTCATGCTAATCCCCGTTTTCAGCTACCTCGCTTTTAGCTGTGAAACCTGCCTGTTTAATGTATTACCAGCCACGCAGTCCTCTCAGCTTTAATCTAGCCCATGGCACCATCTTAATGTTGGAGTGGAGCTTCATTTAAGCACTCATAACATCAAAGGCACTGCAAGTCCAGGCAACTGCAAAAACAAAGGACTCGCCTGTGAGGGTAACAGGGACGAACATTTTAGTGGGTGCAATATTTGGCACTTGAGAAATCTTTTTGCATTATGGAAAATATGCATAAAGACTGCCGTTTGATAGGGAACTTTAGGTTAGACATTCTGTTGTTGTTGTTTGCTAATAATCACGGTATAATGAATGATATGTAATGAGATTTTCTTTTGGAAAAGCAGCGACTTTGCCATATTCTCTTGTCTTTGGTAGATTGGTTAAAGCAGCCTTGTGGGGTTTAATGAGAGAGCCAAGCAGCTGACATTAAAGACCTGATTCATGGTCAGGGGAGCATCCCTGACTTCATGGGGGACACATTGTGTTCGGATGGGCAGTACAAAAGAATGACAGCAGGTTTAATGAGAGCCAGGGACTCTTATTCTTCTTCTCTCTTTACTGTCCTTTTCTCTTTTTTTTCCCAAAAACTGTGGATGTAGGTCATCCAGGCACAAAGGTGTAGTAATAATGGATGAGCGTTTATTACTCAGCCATCACCTCTTTTTTTAACAATGGTCTTTTAAAACCCTTCCTTCTTGTTTTTCTTTTCTCTCTTTTCTCATTCTGTTCCAAAAGAGAAAAAAAACTGCTGTTTAAAGAACAAGGTACGCCCTTTTTCCAGATTGCAACTAGTGTGTAAGTGACTTTTATTATTTGAATTCCAAATGTTGTGCTTCTATTGATTTCCAACATGCTGGTCTGCGGAGAAAAGTGATCCAGTCTCCCTATAACTATGCAATAGACTTTTGATCTGATGGAACATGCGATTCTTCTATTACAAGCTATTAAAAAAGGAATGGAATTTCATTTTTCTACCCCTTGCTTTGCATTTTTGCCTGTTTAATAAATGATGAATCTGTGTGAGATCCTTGGATTTGCTTTTTAACCGAAGGCGCATTTACCCCAATATTAAAACCTGGTAAAGAAGAATGAATTTACACTATATGAAATCTTTCATTTTTGTGTGACATTATTCAATGACACCTCATGGATTTTACATGTAACTGAGTGCTCTTCTGCAGCATTGGTGACGGAGGTTCAAGAAAAGACTGTTACCTTTCATGTGTCAGAGTGTAATTTCCTCGGGGAGTGAAATCCTATTTTCTGATAATCTTGCTGTCATTGCTCCAGGCTGATAAAGGTTAACTGACTTATTTTGGAGTTAAACAAGCTCATGACTGTTTGTGTGGAACGAGAAAGATACCCCTTCACCTGCAAAGTTTAATTAAAATCACAACAACTTGTATGCATTGAAGGTTTCTCTCCTCCTTTAAGTGTACATTGAAATATTTTCTGTATATACAAATGCAATTGAATGCACCTAACAACAAAACAAACCTGCTTTTAGGAAACTGCTGGGGAACCTGGCTGCACCCTTTTCCAACCTAAAGGGACTCCTTGTTGGAGGACAGGAACCACAAACTGCTTTCTTCGACTGCTGAAATGACGACAAACTCTATTTTATTTGACAGAGCACATTTTGTTCCCTTGTGGCCATCTGCTAGCCGGGCTCCCCTGTTCAACTTCAAAGGGAGGTACACAAAGCGAGGCCTGGCAGAGAGGGTGGGTGGGTGGAGAACGGTTGGAGACAGGAACATGACACGGAGCGGCAGGTATCAAATGTGACGAGCTAAAAAGGCAGAAGAGGAGCCAGGCCGCTCTAGTTTTCTCATAAAGCACAAAAGGCTTCCACTGCAGAGTGTCATTGAGGGACAGATGTCAGTGCTGTCACCTGTGAGGCAGTTGTGGAAACCGCACAACATGCAGTGGTTAATAGAGTCTCTAAAGAGATCGCCAGCTCTTCGTCACTCTTCCTTTCGCAGTGATTAGTTTTTACAATCCTCGGATGCAAATTGGAATTCACTGACAGTCTATCCATCACATTTTGGCTGCAATCTGTTTAGCAGCCTGGCCCACTCTAGCACACATATCATACAGTCAATTTGCTCTTGGACAGGATGAATGTACCTCTGCATGTGCATATTTGTGCCTAGGAGCAGTGTAAATGTATGTAAGATTTCATTTTAAATTAAAAAAGAAAACCTGGGAGAGTTTTAACTTCTATTTTTTTTTTTTTTTACGTAGAAACCCAAAACTGAATCTATTGCAGAATATTTTTAAGCAATTTACTCAAAGCGCCACCAGAAAATTAGACTTCTTTTTCACTTAAATGTTAGTTTTGAAACAGGGCTCAGAATTTCAAACGCAAAGATTAATTGTAGGGGAGTTTCAATCACATATACACACTCGCTCATCTGTAACTCCTCTGTAAATCCTGCAGTCTTGGTTCATTGAGTTCATTGTGTTTAGCAGTCTGGAGAGGTGAATGCAGTCTTTTTCTCTCTCTGCAAATCTTTTCACTGAACTCAATACAAACCAGAGTAATTAATTAGTGTGGCCCGCAGCTAAAAGACGTCTAAATCAGTTGTCATCGCCGGTCCCCTGGGTGTCTCTCTTTTTGTTGTAATTCAAAACCAATCCCACAGCAGTTCTTTGTTGTTTAGGCCTGCCAGATTTGTTCCAACACATGTAAAGTTTAATTCTATCTAAAACTACAGAAAATTTCATTTTGGTACTAACCGAGCGTGTGACTCACAGTAATGACTTTCAGCAGTGAAACTGGGTGCTTTTGTGCTGCAATCAGTCTTTGTTCTCACAGAGAAATGTTGCTGTTGCCATCTAACGGCAGCTGCAGAGCAAATGTAGGAAATTACAGTCATTTTTAAATGGGGGGGTGAGGCAGAACAGCGGTGCCTTGTTGGATCTCTGGAGAACTTTCCTTCTCAGAAAGTCTGCACGGCAACAGTTAAGCATTCAAATTAAAACTTACATGTTTCCAAGAACTATTGACAATATTTATAATTAAGATGTATCATTAGGATTAACTCATATGGCCCCTGCAGTATGTTGTATGTATGTTTACATCAAGTTTTTTACTGTATTTGGATAAAATGATTCTTTTTAGGTGCTATTTCACACATTTTCCTAAGAAAATATTGATTAAAAGTGTTTTCCAATTTAATGCAGATAATATCAAATATTGTTTTTTATGACAATTGTGATAAGATTTAGAAAAATTTGCACATTATTACATTTTTTACGAAAGTTGATAAAATTGTTTGGTGTTTTATTGCACTTACAAGATTTTCCCACAAGAGGGCGACCTTGACTTAATTTGTTTTTATTTTTGAATTACCAGTACTTTTGTTGTTTCATTGAATCAGTTGGAATTTTTCTTTTTGTTTAAATGAAAAGAAGTTTTTGTTGAGAGATCACTGTAAAACAATAATTTTTAAAGTAAAGAAATATATATAAATATATATGTAGAATGCATGTGAATTTACTAATGGGAATATTGAGACAAAACATTCAGGCAACATTGAGGAGATTTTTGGGAATTATACTTTATCGGGATCAGTTCCAGCCAGATTTTGTTTTTTATTTTAAAGTAAAAATGTATGTCTGTGCAGAAAAATCGGCTTCATCGAGAATAGACTATTGCATTTTTCAGTTGGCCATCAGCATGTCTTAACATTCTTGAAGCAATTCATGGAATAATTTAACACATCAGTGGATTGGTTTATAAACTCTGTTCATCTAGCCAATAAAGTATAAAGACTCTTTACTTTTTTCTATCTTATTATCGTTTTTTTATGAATACTAACATCTGCAATCATATTATAGTCTCATATTATGTATACATATGAGTTCACGTGTCTATTTATGATCAAGAGCAATTGAATTATTTATAAGTGTACGTATGCGTATGTACATATTTTACAATCAATGTCATGAATAATTATCCTATGTATGATATATCTCTATAAAAGTATTTTTATGTCGTTTGTTCAGTTTAGTTTTATTTTTGTTTTGAAATAAACCATTTTCAAATCTAAGCTATTTTAAGGTTTCCTGTTTCTAAAATAATCCTAATTCTATATTTTTAATAAAATAAATTTTTTTTTTAAATGTTAGTTTGCCAGGTTTACTGGTTGATTAATAAATGTGTCTGTGTGAATTTAATTGCAATATGGCTGGCGAACACTAGGTGGCAGCAGTGATTTAAAGACTTCCGCTTTGGGAAAAGGCGTGTTTTTGTTTTGGGGCGTGGCTTTGAAAATGCTGCTTAAAGTTTGGAGAGAACCTCTAAATCTGACTGCATTAAGTCGTGAGCTGCGACGATTTGACAGCCAAACGAGGGTTACTTCATTCTTCAGGTACTCTTAAAAAGAACTTTATTAATTTTGTTCATCTTTTAATTGATTCTGGACCAAATATTAAAACAGAATCCAGAAAAAAAAACTTTCTTTGAAGATATTACATTACATCTTTAATTGAATTAATGGAGGGCAGAGCCCAAAACATAAAAACAAGTTCTTGTGCATGTCGAAGAGAGACTCTTCAACTAATATTAATATTGTTTTATTTTATTGCATTCATTAGACTCCAAATTTAAACAATTTTGGGGATTCAATTGTTTTCTGTATCTTTTTTGTTGTATTTTTTATTGAGAATCCTGAATTCTTTCTTTTCTTTTCAGCTGGGTAATTTTGTAAACTTTAAATGTAAAGGATTTATTTAGGTTTTTCTTAGATTTTTCAGCCATTAATGGATGGTATGTTATTAGTAATATAGAAAGCAAATGTGATAAATTAAAAACAAATTGAGCTTCATTTATTCTTTAGGACACCCATTATTTCTATAGGAATTTCCTTTTTTGTAGTTTATGTACTTTCTTGTTTCTTTAGAATTTGTCAGATTTTGTTGAAATGATTTGTCTAAAGGGTACGGTGATGACTGTTTTTAATAACCGTCAGTGTGGTTGTCAGTCAGCTCAGGTGTGAGACGATGCAGCGGAGCAGCAGCAGGTTGATGCAGCAGCTGTGGGAAAGATGGACGTCTTTGGTGAAAAACTTTCAAGAAGACCCCAGAGTAAGGCAAAAAATTTCAGGTCTTTGTAAAAAGTTGTCTCTTTTTGGCGCTGAATTCTGTCTCCATCAGGTTGCTCGGTTGATGACCACGAGGTTGGGCCAGTACCTCAGCAGCCATCCTTTCCTAGCTCTCACTCTGCTGGTGTTCAGCATCATGGCCGCCCTGCCTGTTGGCATCTTCTTCACATTTGCCCTTGTGACCGCCGTTATTTCAGCAACAAGTTTTGTTTTTGTTGAAGGTAGGTATCCTCCAACCATCTCTTCCTCTTCTTTTGTAGCTTTGTTTCCCCACATGTCTGCTTTGCTTTTCCAGTGATCCTGCTGATCATTGGAGGCCTGACCCTGCTGTCCATCCTCGTCGGCGTCGCCTTCTTCTCCCTGCTGGTTTCGGTCGTCGTCAATGCAGTGATCATCTCCTTTCACAGCCAACTGAAAAATTATTATCCACATTGGGTAAGGGTAGTGCTGCAGCATTGATCCCTCATGCACGTCTGGTAATAATCTAATGGTGGACTCTGTTCTCTACAGAATGGCGTAAACCAGGCGCAGAAGACTGAGAGTGAAACTTCAGGATTAAAGGAGTTGTAGTAGATTGCTTTGTTCTCAGATTAGAAGTACTGGTTTTGGGGCAATTTGAATCTGAAAGTCCTGAATGTTAGCAGGATAAATGTGGTTTGTTATTGGAACAGATTTGCCAAGCACAAAACAAAGTTATGCATCAACATCCACACCCGAAATGTTAAGAGGTTTTACGGGATAATTCATCCATCAACATGCTAGAATGTTTTTACAAGTCTGCCTCTTTGGAGCAGAGAACATACATCTGTGGTTTTATTCAAAGTTGTTTTAAGCTGAATTTCACCTGTGATGTGGATTGACATTTTGTTGTGTAGATCTGAAAGTGTTTTCTTGGATTTGACATTCCTCATATTTTACTCTGCAAATGTTCGTTTAAAATCTCAATTAACATTCACCATCTAGGTTTGTATGATGCCATGTAAGTTATGTTTCTTTTAAAAATAAAAAAGAGTTTCTTGAATTGATCTTTGTCTTATTGTTGAAGTGATTTCAAATTACAAACTGTTTTATTTTGTTTACAACAAAAGACTGTAAAACCGATAAAGAAAATGTTAGAGATTTTATGATTCTTATTATTCTGTTTTCTTCAGTTACCCTTGCTTCTTGTTTTGACATTCCAGAGCTGCACACTATCAAACCTCAAAGTCTTACATTCCAGAGCTGCACACTATCAAACTTCAAAGTCTT